>JARHVA010002027.1:410000-475000 GCA_037957365.1 Torreya grandis
TTTTAAGGGTGTGTTCTTTTCATTTTTGTTTATAATGTGTAGAACCCTAATGTATGATTCCTTCTTTGAAATTATGATATTATATTAGGTGATAATTATGTGTGTCCAAGTTTTTTGGGTATGTGGTTTTATGCCTATTCAAAATAATTAGACTAAAGGATATACATGTCTATGGTTATTTCATAGAAAATGGATTTATGGTTATAATCATATTACATATTGAATAAATAAAATATGGAAATTTATCTATTTTGGTATATTTTTACTATTGTTTGGTTATTATTAAGATATTTACATTTATATTGTAAGATTTAATATATCTTTGATAGTTTTTAAACCTATTTAATGGTTTATGATGTGTTTTCAAGGTATACATCTTGATTTTAAATTTTTATTATTATTGGAAAAGTTGATGTGCCATACTTGTGTTGTAATCTCATTTTAAAGGTGCAGGTTCAAAATTTACAAGGGTTTATATTCTCAAATATTTATTGAAGGATGGAGGAAAATGTTGATCCTGAGATGGTCCACCTCATTAAAATTTATGGCTACATCATCATAAGAGGGGATGGAATCCATTACAATATAATACCAATAGCTCATGAATATTAAGACAATATTTCATGGTCTAAAAAGGTCACATATCCATTAAATTGAATAGCTAGGGTGGCAATTATTGAGAAAGCCACTAGATTGGAATGGAAAAGGGAATAAATGTGAGTAATTAAGTAAATGATATGGTACCAAATTCCACATTTATGACCAAGTGGGAGTAATGAGGGTACATTAATTATTGACTAATGAACATGTAGAATGATTGATGATTCCCTCTCTAACCCCTTGGTTGATATAAAATGGCATCCTGATAGGGGTAGAGAAGAAAGGAGGAATTGAAAATGGCATGTTACTAGGATAGTGTTAAAATATTAAATTTATGAAAAATAATGTGTTTGAGGATACCCCATCATTTTTATTTAGTTATTTTATTGTAATCACACATTTTAAGATTATAATTAATATATAATTATTAGTACATTGGTAGTGTTTATAGATGGAACTGACCACTACATTTTACTTAATCATAGGTTAAGAGGTTAAATAATGAGGGTAGTGTGTGGTTACCACTAATAAAATACACTACCTAAGCTAGGTGGGGTTATAATGGGTGATCCAGGGCCTTACATACTTCATATGACATGATCCATTGCCAACTAATCCCCTCCCATATTGGGTTCTCCATTTTGTGTCTTAGATGAATTCATGGGATTATACTCATGTGATATGTTGACATAAATTGTGGCTTACTATAAAACTAGGTGCATGGGTAAGTGTATTGTTCATATTTATATGTGACCAAAAACACAATTTTATTGGTTTCATTATTAGGATGGATCCCATTTTGTTTAATAAATGATGAGACAAAATGATGTATTAGATCTCCTTAGAGAATATTGAGTGATGATTAGAGAAAATAGAGTTTTTTTTACAAGGGATCATCCTAGCTATCATACCCAAATACCAAATAAAGGGGTTGAGGATAATTTGTATGGCATATTTTATGCATTTTTATTCTTTAATATACTAACACACCTTAATGTGTGGATCATAGTGTACACTCTAGGCAAGATAATGAATTTTTGGCAAAATTCTTCATGGATAAAACATATGGATCAGTTATAAAATTTAGACATGGCCTAGGCTAGAGCCATAGATGTTTAGTTTAAGGGTACACTAAATAGATATATATATATTAAAATTTACCTTATCCACATAATAATGTCATAAATAATATGATTTCTAGTTCCTCCATGATCCAATGGGATCATATATGAGATAATAATCACTCAAGATCAAGAAGCTAATGGTGGATACTAGGATCAAAGAATTGATGATGATTGGATAAACCCCTTTATGGGTGGGAAATAAAGAGATTATGGGATAGAGAAGGAATAGTGACCAAAGTGTGGTACCAAAATGGGACCAAAGTGTTGAAGGACTACGTGGTCTCATGCTTTGGAGGAAAGAGTGGCCAATGGGAATTAAAGAAGAAAGGAGGAGTTTAATTCTAAATATGATGCAAGTAACACAAGATATTGTAATGAAATTATAAGGACTCACACATGAATGAATTATACCCTCATATCTAAAAATATTTATGATAAAGGATATCAGGTAGGTCTTGATATCATAATTTGATATCACCCTATGAAGGATACCCTATAAAGGACACCTGACACACCCCTACCTTAACATGTCCACTTGAGTACATTGATAAGCTATATAAATTAATATTATTGGTGTAGTGATAATAATTAAGGTTACTATATTGAAGTAAACATATACATTTATCATTTATATAATTTCACACTAGAGGACTAACTATTGGAGGGGGATTTGACCCCAAACTAGGTGGAGTAATGAAAAGTGGATGAGTTGGGGATGGTGGACTAGTTACATCCCTATAATCTCCCTATGTGGTAGGAGGAATGGTTTTGTCACCTATAATGGGAGTGAATGATTCCATACCATCAATCTAAGGATTTATTTCTAACACATAAGGATCAGGAGTGCCCATGCCCATTGATCTAATGTAACTGACACATATCATCTATGAAATGTCCCTCAGTTTGCAAAATAATGAGGGAGTAGATAATTATCTTGAGCATGTACATAAGTACAAACATATTTTTAATGCTAAAGTGGTATCTTAACCTAATCATAAGGTGAGTTATTTTACCATGATACCACATGAACATGCCCATAATTGGTACGTAAAACATGACCCTACTAAGAGTATTATGGACCATGACTTTCTAAAGGTAGAGTTATTAAAATAATTTGATATCCATGAGTTTTTAAAAATATATAATTTCATCTATAAAATAGATAAATTAGGACCCATATAATAATTATTATGATTATGACACCAGACTTAAGACCTTAGTGTCTTATCCCTCTTATGCATTACACCCACTACAACATGCCTGGTGGTTCATCATGGGACTTATTGATTATTATCAACACAAATTAGTAATGAGTACCATTAAAAAGCCACATAATGTCTTGGAAGCCACACTTAAGTTATATATGGTATGAACCATTGATTCTAGAGTTACCTTGAACCTATAAGTGCACATCAAATCAATAAACTTGATGCTATAGAAGGTAATGGATAATAGATCATAGGACACTCATATCAGATTATGGTGTGCATATTTTGAGATAGAGGGGCACTCCAAGCATAATTACCCAAGGTAGATCATGTACAATTTGATAGAACCATGTGAAATTTGTAGATAAGGCCATGATGTGGTTAATTACCCTGCTACCCTACATAACCTAATGAATATCCATGTAATTTTTTAATATCTATGACACCACCAGACATGATATGAATTATTATAGGGTCGTGAATGACTTTAGTAAGTTTAATGAAAGATGGGTAATAACTGGACCATCAAACCAAGCCTATGATGGGTATAGATGGCAACATAAATAATAAGGTCATGAGGTTGGAGGTAAATTTGGTAGAAGGTTCTCACTTGAGATGTTAAAAGTTAAATGTGTCATCAAAATTCCAATGATACTTCCACATATACCCCACTTATTCCTACTACCAAGGTAAACATAAGGTTGAGGATTTCCCAAATTCATATGAGCATATCACTAAGAAGGATCAACTTAAAAGGGGTTCTAGGATGATTCAGTATATAATCACATCTAAATATTCCCATAAATTCCTAAGTGATAACTATTTTTCCCCTAAAGTACAAGTGAATACTCAAAGTGGTCTAATCACCCAACCTACTACCAACCCTACTAGGGGGTCCAACCAGATTATGAGCCATAGAGGCCTAAAGTTTAAAATTTTCACCTTGGCTGCTAAGGAGTGTTATATCTTGATGATGCATGGAAGAAGGTATTGGTATAATGATACATGTACATTATCCAAACTTGTAAGGATAAATTCAACATGTCCATGACTTGGAAGATAAAGTGAAGCAAGTAACTTAGCCTCAAACAACACATGTTAGGTCTAGATATGATATATTTGATATCTTTTCTATCTTATGATTTGATGGGATGGTACCCATGTTTAGGTATTTTTAATCTAAATAAAAATATGTAAATATCATTGGCATGATATAACCAATCATTGATAAGGGATGGGATTTACAGATCACTACAGAAATCAATATGTGATTGAGAGTTACTATTATATGCAAATATTAATGGATAGTAGTTTTGTAATATCTTGGTGGATACTAACACATAATTTAACTTATTAATAGGATATTATTGATAAATAATGAGTATCCCACCCTTGAATTCCTCACTACACATACTATTCACGGCTAATAAAAACAAGGCCCAACATATGGGTATTATTTTAAATGCCAATCTTAAGATACTAGGTGCTTAATTTTGAGATAAATTTGAATTCATTGAGATTTTAGAGTCTACAACTACATCATATTAATTATTATACCTTAGTGCTATAAAAATTACGTGAATGTGCACTTGAAATAACACTCCATGATATTTGAAAATGGTAAAGAGTAAGACATGATCCCTTTATTAGTGTACCTAGAAACCATGTATGTATAAAGCATTGACATTGAGGATGGGATCAACGACATTTATAATACCAATAGACAAACATTAGATAAATTAAAGATATATGTTGAGGTAATTCTATGCTAAAATTATTCCTAAACAATATTTAACACCACCATTATAGCTTTCGATCATTGGGTCTAGGGATCTTATGAGGAGATTAGATGAAAGTGTGGCATCATCTAATCAAGGCCTCATCTATGACATGTGCAAAAATCCAACCATACTAGATTTCATCCCAACTCTTATGATGAAATTTGGGTACCACATATAATAATCAAATTGAAATGTGTATTATGCATTATTATGGGGTAGCTCATAAACTTGTCTTACTTCACAATCTCAAAAAACCTTATCCCTACAAATAGGACTTAGAATAATTTATCTTAGAGGATGAAGATGGATAGTTTCCCTATTTTACACAATGAAACACACAATTTCATGATGGTGGGATACTCATAAACCTATTCTTACCACATGAGAAATAAAAAATGAGGCTATGCACTCTTGATTTGAGTAGACATATCATTGATAGAAGCTATCTATCTATAGTGGCAATTTAGATCTAGGTGCACATGTTTGGGCATGTGAGGGTACATGGATTAAGAGTCCCATATATGTACACATACAAATTTGGGTCCATAATTTGTATTGGTCATTAAGTTCCTGGGCCTATACCTGGTATATCATATGTGAAAGTTAAAGGTAAAAAAATAATTATAATGTATTAGAGAAGTATTTTGAGCACACCTTCACATTTTCCTCCCCTGAGTAAAGGCAAGCCTAACCCATTTAACATATTCACCATGCCAATTTTTAAGACAATGCTATCATGAAAGAATAAGTACTCTAGATATATTATGAAAGGGGGGATACCAAGTTTTTTTAAAACCAACGTGTGAACATGAAATCGAGTGAGGAAGATGAAATTGTTTGGTTGAATTAAAACTGGTAATATTTGAACAATAGGGAAATGATGGTGCACAAGGTTAAAGAGGAATTTGATGAGGGGAAGTGAACCAGTTACATATAGAAACCACTCAAGGAAAACATAAATTTATTATCATGTTATTTGAGTGTCACCAATTTTATCAAGAGCCATTAAAGACTAATAAGGTAAACATCATCTCAAAATATGAGATAAATATCATTACTATTGGGGACTTTTGGTTTGATGCATAAATTACTCATATCATCAAATTATTCCATGAATTTTAGGGCCTCTTCACCAAAATATACATATAATTGAATAAGGTATATTCCTCCCTATAGAAGATGAAAATTACCCTAATTTAAGGTGTGTGACTCATTAGGAAATTACCATACTACATGAATCCCAACCTCTAAGCCAAGGCAAAAATTGAAATTGACAATGTGTTGGCTATAGGTGTCATCTACCTTATGGAGGAGTATGAGTGGATGAGTCACATGGTCATCAAAATAAATAAATATGGTTTCATATGAATCTATGATGAATATAATTTATTGAATTTAAATAATTTCATAGACTCATTACCCACTCCCTATAGTGAGAAAATGATTGAGATATACATGTCTAATGATGGTTTACTAGGTTATCATCAAGTATAGATTGAGGAATAAGGTAAACCTAATACTACATTTACCAAAAAAATTGGATCCTTTACATATAATTTCATTCCTTTTGGTCTAAATAACA
Source organism: Torreya grandis (assembly GCA_037957365.1). Taxonomy (NCBI): domain Eukaryota; kingdom Viridiplantae; phylum Streptophyta; class Pinopsida; order Cupressales; family Taxaceae; genus Torreya; species Torreya grandis. The sequence continues at coordinate 416,296 of JARHVA010002027.1, forward strand.
CCCCCATAATATTTTTATAAATAATGATAGATGTCTTTAAAGAATTTATCCACCAATTTCTCTAAATCTATGTGGATGACTATAAATTACATGGGATTATAAAATATCATCATAAAAACCCAAGGCTCATTTTTAAGTGTTGATGGTAGTTTCATATTTATCTTAACCTAAATAAGTGTGTGTTCACCACAACCATTGACACCCTTCTTGTCCATGTCATCTAGAAAATAGTAATTTTGGTGGACCATACAAAAGTGGAAATTATTATCCAAATTATGGAACCCATTAATTAGTGTAAGGTACATGACTTTTTTTTTTCATAGGTACTATTATAATTTTATTCAATACTATGCCAAGATATTTACACCTTTGGAGGAACTACTATAAAAATACCAACCATTCATGTGAGGGAGTCCATAAGAGGAGACCTTTAGTATATTGAAGGGGAAGTTAACCAATGCCCTAATTATATAATTTATATAATAGAGAACCTCATTACATGTTAATTTTGATGAATTTTGTATAATCATTAGTGTCACCCTATCCCATCCTGAGGAGAATAAAATTGACCATCTTATCTAATTTGTAAGTTAGAAGCTCACCCCTATGGAGAAAAGTTATACCACAACTGAGTGTGAAGCTTTGGCCATGATCTATGACCTTTATAAGTTTTTTAAGTACCTATTGTCCACTCCCTTTATATTTATTAATAACCATTAAACCCTAAAATACTTAATTAATAAGACTATTCTACAAGGTTATATTTTTCGCTAGATAGTCTTGTTTCAAGAATTTCAATTTACAATGGTTTTGAAGTTGGATAAGTAGAACTCAAACCCTAACAATTTTTTGTGTCTCACCATTGGTCAATTTTAACAATAAATAAAATATGATATTCATGATGAATTTTTTTATAAATTCTAGTGCATGACATAAGAGATCATTGAGATTGCATCCTTTTTCACCTCAGACATTACACTATAAAATTTGACTAGCAAGGAGAGAAAGCAACTAACTCTATACACTATCCCATACCAACTCATTAGGGGAGATATATAATAAATAAAATAATTATGTATTATATCATTATTTCCTCCAAAATTACCAAAACAACATTTTTGAAAGAGCACATAGAGTTGTTGGAGTCCATTTTATGATGAAGTAACAACACGTAACATCCTCTTCTCAGGACATTGGCAACTGATCATCTTTCAAAATGAAAATGAATATACTTAAAAGTGTGATATGTGTTAGATAGATATAAGTTCAAGCCACTAAAATTAATTTTCATTTATCTTGATTCTCAAATAGGCATTATTTAAGAAGTGGGCCATTAATTTTATGAGGCCCATTGCAACCACCATGTGTAAGATCGACATATGGTACCTCATTATGAAAATTGATTATTTCACTTGTCAATATAAAATTATTCCCAATATGAACCACAACATGATAACAACCACTCAATTTTTATGGAATAATATTATTAGCAAATATAGATGCCCTTAATCTTGATTAGTGACATTAGAACCCATTTTATCAATGAAATGATACAAATCCTCTCGTATGAATTCATGATTTCCCATCACAAAATTTCACCTTATCATCCTAAATTTAATATAATTATAGAATACTTCAATAAAACGTTGGGTAACTACCTCAACAATATTTGTGATGAAGGGTGTGTACATTAGGATGACTAAGTATCAACTATATTATGGGTAAGCCAAACTGAATATAAGTGTTTGAATAAGTCCACCAATTTCAATTGTTATTCAATATGGAGGATATTATCCCCATATAATTCTTGGTTATTTTCCTTTTCATATTCTAAGATGGATGGTTGAATGATGTTGATTATCTTATTACACATCTCAAGGAGCTACTATAGTTAGATCAATGATGCACTTTTTCTCAAAGGAGTCAAACTACCAAAAAACTCAGACAGAAATCATGACATGACCAAAAAATCAATGGAAAGATATTGATTGAATATTCCCATATTCTTGTCTATGACTCTAGATATCTCAGGCACCTAAGAAAACTCTAATTTTTTTGTCTTGGACCATACATCATCCATAACATTATAGACACTAATTTGTGTAATTTATACACTATAAGTGGAGAAATGTTCCCATGGAATTTAAATGGTAACCATATTAATATGTATCACACATAGTACCCCAATATATTGAGATAATAAGGTATATGAAATTATATATTTTTTACCTTATCTTATTTCTCTTAGCTTAGATTGGATCAATTTTTGATATCTTAGTTGGTGCAATTTCAAGATATACCCTTAGGCACTCCCCTCAAAAACTAGTTAGATTAGTCAAGTTGGTGCTTTATTTAAATAGTCTCCATGACATACATATAAGTATTTATAATGAGATATAATGTGCACTCTTTTTATAATAACTTTTTCTAAAACTTTTATATGGTAACTTCATTTCCCTTTTTGGGACTTATCTTGTTTGCCTTTTACTTCAAGATGTCCTAGAAACACACTTCACTTTATTGAATCATGCATTAGGGGTTTAGGTCTATAATTTAATGTGGGGTAAAGGGGAAGAGTAGCCAAAATGAGGAAATTAGATAATCCACAATAAGCACATAATACAAGGTGTGATATATTATTAGAAATTTAAAATTTAAACCCTAGGATCTAATAGACAAGAGAGTTGGCACAAGATAATTAATAATGAATAAATGATCATGGTTAAAAAATAAAGTGGGTAAAATAAATACCATGTGTGGTAAAAATAAAGAATATTACACCAACTCAACAACTTATTTAAGATGGCAGCCTTGGGAAAATCACCATGAATAATAAAAATGAAATAAATAAATAATATCCCATCTTTCTTGCACATGTATCCCCAAAGAAATATAACAAGGAGTTATATAATGTTGAAGAACATAATAACTATGAGATACCCTTGAACATAGAATATAAAGTGGACCAAGAAGGAGCTGACTACGAAACCTTGATGTCGAGACCTAGTGACGCCACTCTTAGTAGAATAAGTCCACAAACCAAGGTTTAGGTATTTTTATAAGTAGGAGAGTCAATGGGAAAATATAAATGATTTTGGTTAGGTATGAGACTAAAATTAAAAAACATCCAAGAGGAAAACCCACACCCCCAATATCCAATTTGGGACCCCGATAATTGAGGAAACAACAACTAACTTAGGCAGTGCATAATCTAAAGGACCATCAATGATAATTAGAGAATAATAAGTGTCAGTGGTAATAGGAATAAGGAGAAAATAAACTTATATTGGTGCAAATAAAAAATAAAGGGACTAACAAGGATAATAATAGGGTTGGGACTATACAACATAAGGAGAAACCAACAACATCATAAACCAAAGATAAAGTGAGGAACATAAGGATAAACTACTTAGAGATGAAGTAATCAAATACTATAGAGTGTGGAGAATAATGGGTGTCCAAGGTATATGAGTGTATGTTTGATGATTATAACCATCAAAACACTAGATGTGATGTATATTTACACAATGACTACTTGGTGAGCACTAAAAATAAGAACATTGTTGAGAGTTCCATCTAAGATGATCACATTAGGAGAAACCTAAAGGGAGTTGGATTATTTAAGCTCCAAGATCTCCCCTTATTCAATAAGGTAAAGGAACTAATTATATCTCTCATCTCTTGTATTCATGAATAAATACTTTACTTTTTTGGTCATAAGATGAAAACATTTATAAGACTATGGTGTTAGTTCAAACTGAATATGACATAAAAGAGGCACTATCCAACTAAGAGGGAATTTAAAGAAAAAATAAGACTTCAACTATAAAAAATGTGGGTTTTCCTTCCCCATACCTAAAATAAGGGATAATACCACTAGATTAATAATGTCATTGGTAAGCACTAAAATAACTCTAAAAACTAACAACATGAAATTAACCATAGTTAACTCTATATCATATAGAAAATGGTAGACTCAATATCACCAAGTTTATGGTAGAATCAATAATTTAAGATTTTGAGAGGAAATAGGGGAAATTTTCAAGTATGGGGTGGTTATCATTGTGTTTTTATTTGATGATATTGGGGTTTTTAAGGATGTAAAAGGAGTGGCAGATTTGATGTTCTTTATGTAAGATAAATCTACATTTTTATGATATCATGAATTTGTTTACATGTGAATGATCAATACCAAGTTTATGGATAGGGTTGATCACTTTTATGCACACTTAAGAGAGGCCCTAGGATATGAGTGGTTAATCCTGAGGATCTACCAATCATGTTCATTTTTTTTCATGTAAAACTTATCCATGGGCCAAATTAGATAAAAAGATAGTATTATGTCCTCATGGCTCAAGATGATTTATGGATTCATAATGTAATACTTTGTGGAATTGGTTAATTACATAAATAATTATATAAATATAAGGATATATGACCAAAGGGTTTATGTATATATCCACACCCTATGCATGACCTATATTCAGGCTAGGAGCATAATTTTGAAGGAAAATGATAAAGTGTATATAATTGAGTGTGATATCAACATGGTTAAAATTGATACTATCAGTAATATATCTCACAAATTATTTTAATATTTAAAACCATTGAGGTAGTGAAACAATACAAAAACACCAACACTAGGAAGGTTTTCACCTTTCACACCCAAACCAAGGAACTCAAGCATCTATGCATCTCACATAAAAGCAAGTGAGAAGAAAGGAACCTAGTCACTACCATCCATGCAGAACTAACTTGAAGAGGGGGAGCTATACAAAAGGATCAAAAAGATAAAATGGTAGGGAAGGATAACACATGACCACCCTATAAGGGAAGGATGAAAGGGAAAAAGGGGGTACTCCCCTTACCTATATAACATATCCAAAAATGAGCAGGGACCATGGGAGGGAACCTAAAATAGGAAGGCTTAGTGAAGGGAAGGATGAAAAGGAAAAACATGAACTATCATTCCCTATGCCATAGGTGGATCACCCATATTTATAAAAGGTACCTCTACATAAAAAATAAAAGTCATGAGCAAAGACCCTCATTTCCCTCTTCTAAGATGTAACAATTACCAATGTAAGAGCATGAGGCTAAGGTATCACCCCCTCCAAAAGAAAGGTAAAATGGTAAATGACTAGTTGAGGATGAGGATCCATAAGTGTCATCAAGTTGTAAAAAAAGGAACATATGATATGGATGTGGACATACATAAAAAACCTAACTCATGTGAAAGGGAGACACATGAACCAGTTCCACCTAACTAAGGTAGTAATGAGGCACATGATAAACCCACATGAAGCACATGAGGGGGTATAATTTATATAGGAATTTTAAGATGAACAACCACATGATAGGAGGTTGAGTAGTTACAATCTAAATAAGAATAAGAGGGAAAGTGAGGGAGGTGCAAGACAAGGCCATCCTCTTATAATATATTCCTCCATTCAAGGAAGAATAATATGATAGATAAATAATTAGAGAAAAAATCTATGAACAATATAAAGGTGGGACATTGCATATGATATTCATATAATATATAGGACATTAGTCTTACACACTTGGAAAACTTAGACCTTGGTTATTTTTCTCAATTTTAGACATCTTTTTCTTCTACAAATTTGCATCTATTTTATAGTGCACTATATCCTATCTCTTAGTCTAACCAATCTTATATTGATGGTATATTCCTTATATCTTTCCCAAAATTATTAAAACCTAATCTTATGCATATACAAGTTTTGAGCCTATACCTATTTTCTTGCTCCTTGGACACTTGCATCATAGATAGACACCTATGTCAACGTAAGTGTCTTGTTCTGATACAAGTATCTGATTCCCTAAACTAATTTAATTTTAAAATTAAATGTATCTTAATAGTCATCCTAAGTGTTTCTATATGAGATGCTCTCCAAAGGGATTGGCATAAATATAAGATCAACACTCATTCATTCCTAACCTACAATGGACCCAACATTCATACAAAAAATCATTCAATGAGCATTAAAATGAATAAAAATATTTCCTAATTTCTCATATTTCCATATCAATCATAGGAATAATACATCTACAAGTATAATGTATTTAAGGATAAACCCAAGAGATATATTTTCCAAGTAACAAGTAATGTCCTTGTTGTAATTGCCTATCACACATTGCATGATTTACACATAATCCAACACATGGGAGAACTTCATAAGTATGAGGCCCTATTTGGAGTATGGGATATGTAGGCAAAACTCACTAATAGAGGGATGTTTGGGGAAATTTAACACTATGTTGTCACTAACACATTTTTCCCATAGCCACTATGAATATGAAGAACTAGGGTTTGATAATTTGACAGGGAATGATAGTCCATGACCTAGATCTGAATGCACCAAACTATATTTAATGAAAAATCCAAAAGCATCCAAGTGGTCACATCTTATTTTAGTAGTTACTCCATAGATTACACTTGTGTTTAATCTAGACACTAGCATCGATGAAACAATCTTAGGCTAATGCAAGTGTCCATGGCTATAGAGGCACTTAATCCCAAATTTTGTGACCATTATAAAATGTTCTTCTATTATGCTTCTTACCTATTCTAGTTATAGATCTATGTTAGCATCAAAAACATCTAAGTATCTTGTTATCATTATCATTTTAGTATCTAACATAGTTTTAGTTTACATTTTTATCATATCTTAACACAAAATGATAGGACCGAAACTCCCTAAAGCTCTGACACAACTTGTCAGATTTAAGAGCACACATGATTACCAATGTATAAGCAACTTAAACATGCATAAATACCAGAAGAACAAATAATTATCAATGAGAAAGCACATAGAATATGAGAGGCAACACACAATTGTATTCAACTCATTACAAAGGAAATTACAATAAAGAGATCACACTCTTCTTCCACCTCTGTGAGGCTTCCTCCTCAAGGGCTCCAAGTAATCTTCCCACCTGAGTAATCTTCTCTCATAGGTCACAACACACAGCTAACACAAGTTGTTGTTCACCTCATTGCACATCTGTATAATTGAGTACACAACCGTACTCTAAGTAGATCTCTCCATGATCCTGCTGATGTATTGCTGTCACCTTGGATCTAGCTCCCCCGCTGATTTCCTTTCTGACCCTCACATACACACATCCCTGCATATCAAACCTGATCTTACTTATACATACATGGGGAATCCTACTTGACTCCACCATGGGAAGAACTCTCCAAGATTCACATAGCTCTTCTCCAAATTCTCCACTTAACAATACAACCCATGAGTCTATTATATAGATCTCATGCATACACTGATTAGACTTGCGGCTCAAGGCTTCGAACAAGCCTTTAACATGCAAACTCCATGTTCACTTAACTGACTATTCGTCAATAGCAGTTCAGACTGCTACAAGTGATCGATGTCAGTCCCTGCCCTCCTGGAGGTGACCGACACCGGCCGAGCTTCTACTGATGTCGGTTTCCCATCTGCATCCCCTGACCGTCATCGGTGTGGCCTGCCGACGCCGATGACTGAAAATGCTGGAAACCCTCTTGTTTGCCTTAAGGTGTAGCTTTTAGCTCCACATCCTAACAATCTCCCACTTGGAGATAAAGAGCTACACCTGTACCCAAAACCAGTACTCTGTCTAATCTGCATCCTGGCTTGTATTCCTCTTCAAGCTCCCACTTGAAGACAACCCACCACACTCCTTGTGGTGATAATCCTGTGCCTGATTTCCTTCATTCTCATTATACCATCTTCTGCCTTGCTATACTCCCACTCAAATAGCAACCCCTGTGAGTAACCTGTAATCAACAAACACTTAATAGATCTGGGACATCTGTTAGTCAAACTCACTCTGAGAACGTCCAACCTCACTCTGATACCAATTGATAGGACCGAAACTCCCCAAAGCTCTGACACAACTTGTCAGATTTAAGAGCACACATGATTACCAATGTATAAGCAACTTAAACATGCGGAAATACCAGAAGAACAAATAACTATCAATGAGAAAGCACATAGAATATGAGAGGCAACACACAATTGTATTCAACTCATTACAAAGGAAATTACAATAAAGAGATCACACTCTTCTTCCACCTCTGTGAGGCTTCCTCCTCAAGGGGTCCAAGTAATCTTCCCACCTGAGTAATCTTCTCTCATAGGTCACAACACACATCTAACACAAGATGTTGTTCACCTCATTGCACATCTGTACAATCGAGTACACAACCGTACTCCAAGTAGATCTCTCCATGATCCTACTGATGTATTGCTGTCACCTTGGATCTATCTCCCCCGCTGATCTCCTTTCTGACCCTCGCATACACACATCCCTGCATATCAAACCTGATCTTACTTATACATACATGGGGAATCCTACTTGATTCCACCATGGGAAGAACTCTCCAAGCTTCACATAGCTCTTCTCCAAATTCTCCACTTAACAATATAGCCCATGAGTCTATTATATAGATCTCATGCATACACTGATTAGACTTGCGGCTCAAGGCTTTGAACAAGCCTTTAACATGCAAACTCCGCGTTCACTTAACTGACTATTCGTCAATAGCAGTTCAGACCGCTACAGGTGACCGACATCGGTCCCTGCCCTCCTGGAGGTGACCGACACCGGCCGAGCTTCTGCCGATGTTGGTTTCCCATCTGCGTCCCCTGACCGTCATCGGTGTGGCTTGCCGATGCCAGCGACTGCAAATGCTGGAAACCCTCCTGTTTGCCTTAAGGTGTAGCTTTTAGCTCCACATCCTAACACAAAAAATTTAGTATATGTTCTATCAAAGTTTTAAAAATAATTGGCCTACTATAGATCTATTTATCACCCTTGTGCTTATTCATTTATATATTCTTAACCCTATCTACTTTTAGTAGGATCCATACCCAATTTAGGGTTAAACACTTGGTTAACCCATCCTCTATGTTTTGAACTAAAACCCTAATTTGCATGTTAGGGTTTTTTTTTACTTCAAAATTTCATTTCATATTCCTGTATTTATTTTTAGATATGATTTATTGTATAGGCATCTCTTAATACATGCTTATTTATCTCATTTATCTATGCATTATGATTTCTTTCTTTGTAATTTGGTGCAAAGTTATGAATGTCCTTATTTAAGGCCCCACAAAGCCCCACCCTTTGGATTTTTTATTTAATGTTCCTGATGAATATTAAGATATTATGGCAAATCAAAAATAATAACACCTCTTATTTTCCTTATAACTATGACAATGAAAGAACTAATTATGAAAATGCAAGTCTAAATGAGTGTGGTAATGATAATGAAAGAACTAATGATGAAAATGTAAGTATATATGAACATAGTAATGATAATAGTATTATTTTGTATATATATGAGTGTAATAATATTCCTCTTGGTTGTGTAACCTAGTTATCTTATTTTCATTAATGAAAATGTTGAATAAATTGAATGTGTGCCTTATTGTCAAAGTGATGATAATATTGAAAATATTATCAATTATTTGGATAAATCAAATGAAAATAACAAAAGTAATTCTCTTTATACATGTTCTTATACTTTTCTTCAAATTCAAAATAAGTAATAAAAAAATTCCAAATGTTTTATAATGAAAGAATTGCCTAATAAAAATAGAAATGATGCAAATAGTAGCTATGTAAATGTTGCTTTCTCACATATAAATGATGTACCTAAAGTATAAAGTGATATTACATCTTCTGCCCCTTTTTATTTTGAGTTCAAAAATGAAAATGAAGCTTAAATATTTTATTCCTATAATAATATTTCAATTAAAATGGAGAACATTCATATCTTTCCCACCTTTAAAATTTCTATTAAAAGTCATTTTCCAATTATAAATGAAAAAAATAAAAGTACTTTTTCTAGCCCTCTTATATGTAATACCAATCTAGGTACTCATGTTCTTTAAAATAATAATTGCATTAACCTTTATGATATCCAAAATGAAATAAATATCTCTATTAAATAATAATTAACTATTTATACCTTTTTTCATAATGTTCACAAACCACATGATGATTTATCCTAAAATACAATGAGGGTGGTAAGCAGAATATTATTCCTATGTTGTATATGGATGGAAAATTTCAACCTTTAAGAAATTATTAAACCTCTTTACCAACACCTCTTAGTGATATTATATCTATACTGATTACCATGGGATATCTTCAAAAACAAATGACTCTTCTTAAGTTTCATGTTTCCTACCATAAGGTTACTTGTAATGATAATATCCTAGAGTACCAATACCTTACTAAATATGTTTTTTATTATCCATATCCTTACACCTTTATCATGCCTATGTTTTATTCCTTTGATGGAAAATAATATCCTACAAATCATTTGGAATAATATATACACTCCTTTAAACATTGGACTAAAGATGTATGCTTGTTATTAAAAGCTTCCATAGAAGTTTAGCTTAAGAGGATCTTGATTAGTTCTATGCACTCCCAAATGGTTCTTTATCAACCTTTAACAATCTTGAGGATGTATTTTTATCTCATTTACATAAGCACATAATACCCAAGCTACCATTGGAACATTTTTAGGCCTTAATTCAACATCATGATGAAAATGTTCAAGTATATGCCATTAGATTAAAGGATATCTTGTATTACTTAAACTATTACCCCTTGGATTTGGAAGTGATATTTATATTTAGTAGGGTATTCTTTCTCCATTTATATAAAGAGAATTAAATAATCCCTTTTCTTCATTTGAAACCTTATAATTGGATGTGCATAAATTTTCCTATTCTTTAATGGATACCAAAAACGAATTACCTATTTCTCCACCTAAAGGAAAATATGGTATAAATAATGTATCCAAAGCAAACAAAAAAAATAAAAAGGGTAATGAACCAATTCAAAAACCCTATTTAGATCCAAAAATGCATACCAAATACTAAATAATAAATAAATTAAACAAAGGAAAGGAATATACTTATAGAGTACCTCCTAAAATGAACCCATATGTCTCTACAAAAAGACAACCACTTAAGTTTGATTGGTACTAATATAGATGGAATGATTTATTGTGCACATTATTGGATAAATGAATGATAAAGCTTACTCCTAATTCTCATTATGCACAATACATATTTTAAAAGGTAAAAGGACAACACTTTTTCACTTACCATGGTATAAATGGGCATTGAGATAATGATTATTTTTCTCTTGAGAAAAAGCTTACATAGTCAGTCGATTAGGAGATTATTACATTTTGAAAATATATATCTAGGACTATTTCACATAATTCTTATAGAGGATATTATAAGAGGATATATGTGTCCCATGTTGCTCCTTTTGAGGAACACATGGTCCACTGACCTTCATATAAGGTGACCTCTATTATAATTCCTTATCTTAGTGCACCCTCTCCCAAGACTGATATTTCCCACAATTATCCTACCAAGAAACCAGTGGTTGATTGGGTCCTTAATAAAGCTATGTGTGGATAAGGTGAACTTACGTAGTATACATGATAACCTAGATAGATACATAAATATTTCTAGGATATTTCTATAGACACTTTAGATTCAATGACATAAATAAAACCAATAGTCTCATAACCATATGATCATTACAGTCAATCTTTCTTATTTCTACCCAAATTTCATTGCATATGGTGATTTATTTATTACCACTATATACAATAATTTAATTACATGTAAATATTTATTATATTATTTACCATATCCAAGCATACATTATATAATCAAATGCAATTAATGTATACACAATGAATAAAAAACTAAATGTACACTTTCATGTGAAACAAGGATACCAAATGAAAACTTAAAAAATACCATGACATAATTCCTAATTATTCTACACACCATATTCATATATTAAGATAACCTAAACATGTTCCTATTACTACTACTTAAAATAAACCACAAATCATGATAGATTATACAATGACATATATTACACATATACGTGCTCATTATAAGTACCGCCAATTTATTAGACTCAGTTCCCAGAGGGGATATACATATGAGAATCCATTTATTTAGATCATATGATAGTTATTTATTCTCACATATTTCAAAAATTAAAAAAAAAAATCAAAATATTTTTAGCATTCACATATTCTATTAGCACATTGGAATATGTTGTTAGTTCCATGTCGGTAAATGGCACATCAATATTTCATATATACACATGTCTCATGCATCTTTTGAGTTTGATTCAATAATACACAAATACATAATCTATGCAATTTTGGATGTTGGGATTTACCTCTACTCATGTCACCAAGATGTTGGGGGCATCCACCTATATGATCATGATACATCCAAGTTATATCATTATATGATTATTTTTGCATTATAGTGTCTAAGCTTGTATATGTACATACTTTTTATGATCCACACTTATAATAATTTAAATATGTATAATATAACATAGATCAAATCAAAACAATATATTGGTGGGCCAAGACACCCAAATATTCAATATATGTCAAAATATAATAATCACCCTTAAAGTAGTGCAACACCATATAATACTCCTTTAGGAAGGGATCCTCCAAAATATATCTTCAAGGGGACAACCTCCAATATCCTCTTACAATATAAGACTCAATGCTTACTTGATTCCTTTCAAATTATATTCAACTCCTTTATATATATCTCTATATAACTAATAATGGATGGGTAACCTCTTAATCCCAATGTAGGTAAACCATTACACAATACACTAATTCCACAATTTACTCATTTATCCTAATATATTAGACCATATAATTAAATAAGGGGATGTGTGCCACATGTCAACATATCCATAAACCAATATACATTAATATATAATATCCAGATGTACATAGTATTCCTTTCCTTATTGACATGTTTCATCCTATAAACATAATAAAAAACCAAATAATGAGTGTGATTCAAATCATTGCACACTTGTCTCCAATATTGATCATCCAACCACCCATATGTGATCTTGATTGGTAATATCTCTCCAAACTATTTATAAATTCCATCATGCCACTTTGATTCCATTCATGATCATAATTATACCACCTTGGTGTCCATTCATAATCATTTATCCTTTAAATCCATATACCATATTAAACTATGCTACTATGATTCCATACATGACCATAGTAATTATTATTCCATGCATAGTCATAGTGATTTACCCATTTATTCCATGTTCCATATGCCACTATGCTATCAAATTTCATAATTGACCATAGTAGTTCTTTTTTGGCTTCATGAATATCCATAGTGATTGATCCAATATTCCTTGTGCAAACATAGTCATTGATACTCTGATTTCTATATATCCAAATTGATTGTTGTTATGATATTCCCTCACATGGATCCATTATTGCTTCTCATGATGATGTGGGTGTCTATATACCTCAATTTTTTATGATACTTTGACCTTATCAACCTTTTCTTATACCTCTTTCACCTTTTACTTTGGTGGTTTCTTTGTCTTTTGAGTAGATGAAGTGTTCTTATTTTCTTTTACTATTTATTTATCTATGTCTTCATCTAAATCTTCCATATGATCTTCTTCACCTGATTTAATCTCATATTCATGATCTACCTTGATTTTTATTTACACCTTTACAACTATTATATCATGTAAATTAACCTTCTTTTTCCTATACATAAACTTCATGAAATTCTTCTGAACATTAATATTGATTGTTCTGAAAGCCTCTAACCATGGATATCTAAGAACCATATCAATATCATCCATATCTAAAGCAGAAAAAATCTGAATGTAAAACACACTTGTCTAGTGTGAGCTTTAAATACCCAAAATCTTGAATATTATGACCATCTATTTAATCCTCCTTAATATTTCTTGCTTGAACATGTATATTTTGAGCCACATCCATTTTTATGAATTTATAATTACTACTATGGTTTATACACACAATGACTTTCTTCTTTTGAATGCATCCATGAAACTAAAAAATTAAATCTAATTGATTTGGAGACAAACTATTCAAACCCTTATCATATAATAATTTTTATTTCTATTTGAGATACTCTAACTCTCTTTTTAAAAAATATGTAGTCTCCTCATCATCATTATGTGTGATTTCTTCTTCATCATCATTTTCATGTTCTTCTTCATTGTCATTATTTTCTTTCACTAATTTGTATTCTTCATCATCTCCATTCTTGTCTTCATTACCCTCCTCATCATCCACTTCTTTCCATTTTATATTTTCCTTTTATTTTATATCCCATTGATCTAGGAAAGCTTATTCCATTTCTTCCCATTAAAACTTCCATCATTTTAGTCCCAACTCATCACACCAAAGTGCTGCAGGACCATTAAAAAAAATTTAGAAGTGTTTTTTCCACCAAATTTTCTAAACATTATCCTCCTTTAAAATGAGCCACCATTATCTATAATCAATATCATCCTCCCCTAAAATTACTTGTAACTTCATGATTGATAAAAACCAAGGTTAATTGAAAAACCCTAAAATATCAATAACTCATGTGAGACTAATCTATAAAGTACATAATTTTGGGTGTATCTTCCATGTATGATAATGAAACATTATTAAATATTTTTTGAAAAAAAAAAAAAAAATGGCCTATAGAGTGATTCTAAAAAAACTAATAAAATCACAACAAATCTCTCAAAAAAATTCATAAAAATTTGAAATTTTATTTATAATTTTCTTATATGCTAATACAATACCAAAAAACATTCATAGAAAAAATCCTCATATCTTAGGAGATATGATGAAATTATTAAAAACACTAAAATATCAATAAATCCATAAAAACTGATCATAAAACCTCAATTGTTTTACTATGACTTCCTTAAAATATTATTCATCTCTAGTAAAAAAAATTGTGAAAAAAATTGAAACCAATTAACTAGGGTTTCACCCCACACAAATTACCCAAATCGAGGCTATGATACCACTCGATATGACCCACACTTAATAATTGTAAATATAAAAAATATAATATAGATAAACTAAACACAATAGATATTGGTGGGCCAATATGTCCAACTAACAATATATGTAGAAATATAATAATCACCCTTAAGGTAAGGCAACACCATAAAATACTCCTTTAGAAAAGAATAGCTCTACAATGTCTCTTTGAGGGGTCAACCTCCAATATAATCTTATAGTAGAAGACTCAATATTTACTTGATTCATTTACAAATTTATTCACCTCCTTTATATAGATCTCTATATAACTAATAATGGATGGGTAACCTCCCAATCCCAATATACGCTGATCGTTACCCAATGCACTAATTCCACAAGTTACTCATTTAACCTAATATATTGGACCATATAAATAACTAATGGGATGTGTGTCACATTTTAGGATCTCCATAATCCCATATACATTAATATATCATATCCATATGTACATAGCAGTATTCACGCCTTTATCCATGATTATCTCTTTCACAATGTACTTAATATGCTATGTACTTGACATTTTTTGATATCACATATATCTAAGTAATAGTATGATATATTTATGATGGTTTTTTATTATTTTATTTATGTACTTATTTGAGTTTATTATCTTTTTTTAAGCATTTGTATATGCTCCAATATTTACTACCTATGTGACTTTGTTTGCCTCTTTGACATTTGAATATGTCATTGTTTGTTGTATGTTGACATTTGAATCTATCATTTATTTATTTTGGAACATTTGACTAAGTCATGTCCATTCAATTGTATGGAATTTGAACATGCCCCTTGTTTTTAGTCTCCTTGGACCAATGTCTTTTGACTTGCTCTTGAGTGATCTTATGTGTGTGTTTGGTTACTTGTTGAGCTTGTGATATTAATAAAAATATGTTTCCATGATATTTATCATACATATTAGGCCTTAATGTGATCAAATTATATATACTTTAATGATAAATTTACTTAGACATATACTTATATATGCTACATGGTTCATTCATATTTCTATGGTTATATTATCCTTTTGAGGGGAGGTAACTATCAATATATGTATTCCCTCACCTCAAGGGGGCAACATATCCATTGGGGAATGTCATAAAGGAATGCCTTCCACATAGCCATAGTCTTAGACTCAGTGGTGGCATGTCATATAGACATGGCTTCCATATGTTCACATGATTAGATTCAGTGGGGGCATGCTTTGAGAACACATTCTCCACACTTAATTAGTATTCAAAATTTATAGATTATAATGGGGAACATGATTTGGAAGCATTTTATCCACACTTGCATAGTTTCAAATTGGATAAATTACATATTTATATGATTTAGATACATATTTGTGGTAAAAATCTATACATTGGCACCATTTTTATACATTTTTTTAGCATAAGACATATCAAAGGTGCATATTATATGTGATGTGTGCTTAGTGTTACAAAATCAAATTAGATTTAGATTCCAAATACTTTAAAGGATTGTCACCACCCATTAGGTTAGAATTTTACAAATTATATTTAGCCAATATATTGCATTAGTTGGTTCACTTTTTGATATAGTTGAGATGATTAAATATCTCAATATTTCCAAGTTTTTAGCTTGGACTTGATTGCATCATCTAGCCTCACTAGTTTGATAGTGTGAGTTTACTTGGTTAATTCATACTCACTAGGTTATAAGTATGATTAGATTGCACAATTGAGATAGTTTCAACTGCCAAGTGGTAATCCACCTTTTCTCCAAGGTGGGGGACATCAACCCTCCTATCTCTCTCTATATCTCCTTAGATATATTCACTTTCCACATTTATATTTGTCTTAATCTCAATTTTAGTGATTCATAGTGATACACATTTCAAATGGAATTGCCAAAAATCAAGATGGTTGCATCGATACACATGTGTACTCCTAAACCTTGCTATCTTATAATTTCAATCATATAAATTTCAGATTATATGCATTGATTATATATTGTAACTCACTATTGTTTGTAAGTCAACCACCAGTAAAAAACTCAAATTGGACTCAAGCAAAGTCAAGGTGTGTTATATGTTAAAACATTTAATATTTATGTGGGTTAGTTGAGACCCTTATAATACTTTGGTGTATGATTAAATAATAATGATTTATTATTTATTAACATGAGGTGAAAACCTAGTGTAAATAAATAATAAAACATTGTGGTTTATTATTTACCAATTAAATAAAATGATTCTTCAGATGGTTGGACCCATTGGTTACAACAGTCACCTCCCTTCATCCAACATTATAAATAAGTTTTACCCCTATTATAAAATACACTTTGTAATTCAAAAAACTTGATGTGGTTGATATTTTCAAGTGGAAAATATTTACAAAGGGTTTGTGAAGACTTATGTGAAAAAGTGAGAAGTAAGAAGGCTTTGTATTAGGGTACAGAGTTTCTCAATTATATAAAAATCATATTTGTGTGTTTTTTACCTCTCAAGGTTTTCCCACGTTAAATCGTTATGCCATTGTGTTCATTGATAAATATGATTTTCTATTATTTGCTCATCTAGATCTATGCCTTGTATATTATTTTATATATTTCATGCAAAACATTTCATGGTATTAGAACTTGTGGTGGGTTGAGTATTGGAAAATGTGATTACCTGTAGAGGTCTAGATCCCTACAGAGAAGTGTTTTGATTAAATTAAAGGAAAATTAATTTATTTTTAGCCATGAATAAAAATTGTATGGCACTAAAGAGAAAAAAATAAAAATAATAATATTTTGAATATTTAGTGCTTGGATCTCTTTCTTGAGGGGTCAAATCTCCTAATTTTGGTATATAAACACCATTGAAGAGCCTGTTCAAGCTTCAAATCATTTTTTTTAGATTTCATGCTACCTAAAAGTTATGGTACAACCATTTGAGGAGGTTTAAGGCTAAAAAATCAAAAATTAAGTATTCCCTCCTCAACCTGAATCTCAATGCTTGTTAATTAGATCTTCATTATTTGAGTTTGGAAACACATTCTTAAGAAGTACGCTAAAGATTAAATTGTTTTTTGGAAGATTATTTGTACTTATGGAATCATAGTATGGACATGTATAATAAATATAAACACAAAAAATATTTTTAGTTATCAAAATTCAATTTTGAAGGTTTAATTGACATATAAGAACATTTTAAAGAAGATTTTTAAATTTTCATGGTCTTTGGTGGATTATACAATTTGTTATGGGTATTTAAACTTCTACCTAAGCACCATATGTCCTCTTGGATCCTGCTACAGGTATGCAAATATTTTTTACATAATTATATTAAATATTTAAAAAATAATTTACTTATTAAAACTTCAAATTCCATGCAAATAGAAAGGGATCCCACCAATTTATAACTACTTCTTACTAAAAAGTTAAAATCCAAAATTGAATTTTACATGCATGGTTAAAAAGTATGTGTGTGTGTGTGTGTGTGTGTGTGTGTGTGTGTGTGTGTGTGTGTACATATATATATATATATATATATATATATATATATATATATATATATATATATATATACATATATATATATATACATATATGTATGTATATATATATATATATACACACACACATATATATATATATACACACATACATACATACATATATGTATATATACATATATATATATGTATATATATACATATATATATATATATATGTATATATATATACATATACATATATATATATATATATATATACACACACATACATACATACATATATGTATATATATGAATATATACATATATATATATGTATATATATACATACACACACACACACACACACACACACACACACACACACACACACACACACACACACACACACATATTAAATAAAAATAAGATAAAAAAGTTTTAATATTTTTTAGTGGATGCAAACTTTCAAGAAAGCTCTTAGATGAATTGATAGTTAATTTTTTGTTAAAATTTTGTTTCTAAGAAGGTCCTATATTCAAAACACCCTAAAATCAAAATTTTTATTTGCTTATTTTTAAATTTAATCAAATTTAGTTTAATTTAAATTCTGATTTTTGGTTTGCATGCCAATTTTTCATGCATTTAAAATCCTTATTGACCTGTCAAACTTGCTTCAAATTTAGACATAGTGAATGTTTTAACAAACATAACCATGTAACCAGTCAATCCATAGGTTTTGAAACCTTTTGGGAATACATATAAATGGTACATTTTATGTTTTGAATCCTCCTATTATTAAATTTATAACTTTTTTAATAATAGTGTCTAGGTGGTTATTTTGAGTGTGAATCTTTTCACATCTAGTTAGTGCAATTTTATTTTAATCATTTTATATTTTTAATAATTTAAATTATGTAATCAAGTATAGTTACTTGTGTGATTCATTTTATTTTATAAAATAGTTAAAAAAACTAATTAAAAATATTTTGTTGTTCTTACATTAGTATATTTTTATGACACTTAAGACACCTTGTTTTGTCATAATATTTTACAAATTTCTTGATTTGTCTAACATTAAATTAAACAAATATAATTTGTTTACACTTTAAATCTATTTTTAATTTCAAATGAAAAAAAAATTATTGTGAGCATTTATTTACTATCCTATTTAAATGGAGGTTATGGCTTTACCTCATTTTTCCTTAGATAAATCCCAAATGCTTAATGAAAATAACTATAATATATGAAAATTTCATGTTAAAGATAAATTTATGGCTGAAAATTTCTAGAATATTTTTATTGGGACTAAAAAATCCCCTTTTGGATGACATGTGACCCTTGAGCTTACGAATGCATTTCAAAAGGAATTTTAGGAAGCTATGTCCATTATCTTATAGAGTGTTAAGGATGAATTACTTCTCCACATTAGTAATCAAAATTCTCCTAATAATTATTTTAAACTCTTTTAGTCCATTCATGAAGGCACTTGCCTCTCAAAAATTCTTAAATTAATCCTTAAATTGCTAACTACACCTATGAAAGGTGATAAAAAAATTGTTAATTTTATTGATAAAATTAAGAACATTAAAGCTTAGTTAGATGGATATAATTTTAATTCTATTCAATATTTATTTATTTATTTTATCATTTAATTAAATATTCATGAAAAGTTTAGAAATTTCATTATAATTTTGAACTATAAGTATCAAATTGAACAAGATATCCCTGACCTTTACCACCTTGTTTGATCTCCTAATTCAAGAAGAGAAAGTTATGACTGATTTTGATTCTAAAAATAATGCCAATCAATAAATTCTCACCTAAAATAATGTTTATTATAACAATAAAAACTAAAAATTTAACCATAATTCTTCTGATGGAAAAATGAAAGGAATCTGGCAATAAGAACCATAAACCTAAGTTCAATGAAAAATGTAACCTTTATGGTAAGTTTGGTAATAAAATGGAAAATTATTATAAAAATAAAGACATAATAAATCATAAATATTTTAAAAATAACAAAGGAAATAAATACAATCAAAACAAGCTTAAGAATCAGAACCATAATCAGAATAACAATTAAGATTCAAATGTTATTCATTTATATGTTGCTTTATTTACCTCAAATGTAAAAGAATGGATTTTAGATATCATTTAATCACACCATATGATACACTTATCAAATATATTTTGTGATTTTAGATATATTTTTGAAATAATTTACTAAGAAGATAATTCATTTTTATAACTAAATAGAGAAAATAAAAGTTTTCAAATGTTGTCATTAATGATGTTTTATGTGTACTTAAGCTTAGAAAGAATTTGACATATTGTTCTCAACTTAAAAATGATAATTTAATTGTAACATTTATTAAATATAGTTGGTCCATTATAAATCAATCTAGTTCCTTTATTATTGAAGGTGTTCAAAAAAATGGTTTATACATTTTCTCTCCTTCTTTTGCATCTTTTCTTTCATTGCATAATAAAAATGAATCTCAATTATGGCATGAAATATTAGGACATGTTAGTTTTATAAGTTTTCATGATATGATTATTAAAAATCATGTTTTTAGACTTAATTCTATACATTAGAATCATGAATCTTGTGAGGGTTGCTTAAATAGTAAGCAACATACTAACCCCTTTCAAAAGAATCATGATGTGAATTCCTCACATACTTTAGAATTAATTCATAATGATGTTATAGGACCTCTTAAAATTATATCTCTTAATATATATTTATATTATATTACATTCATTGATGATTATAATAGAATTATCTTTTGATATTTCATTAAAAATAAATATGATGTGTTGTTTAAATTCAAGGAATTTAAAACTAGTGTTGAAAATACATCTAATTTTTCTATTTAAAAATTAAGAATTGATAATGGTCATGAATATATTATCAAAGAGTTTGATTATTTTTACATTAGTTTTTTATTCAAATATAATTAACAAATACCTATTCCTTTCAATAAAATGGTATTGTTGAAAGTAAAAATTGCACCATTATTGAGATAGTCAAAATAATATTGCATTCTACAAATGTTCCTCCTAATTTTTATGGGCTGAAGCCATGAACACTATTATGAACATTATGAATAATAATACCTACTTCATATTTGCATTTTTCTACATAAAAAATACATGTATTCTCATAACATTTCATTTTATTTGATAAAATGATTTTGTTGTTACTTTATAGATACTAACTATATTGATAGTTTCTCATCTACATTGTATTCATTAGTAAAATGATTTATTTTGACTCTTAAAAAATGTTCATTAAAATTATATTGTGATAGATATATTTGTCTTAGATAATAAATCAAATAAAATTTATATATATTATGATTGTTTTCAATTCATATGAGTTAGCATAAAACTACATTATATGCATAACATCATGCTTAATTTGACAAAATGATCATGTTTAGTTATTAAATTTGGTAAAAATATCATGCTCAGTAATTTTGGATCTTTTGTGTTTTAATACTTTAATTTTATTCTTGAGGTAATTTCATGTTAATATGCTTCGATTATTCTCATTTTATTGTTTATGCTAACGTCTTTATATGCTTCATTTGATAATAAGATATGTTATGAAATGTAAAGTGTAGATGGAGTTTGTATTATTAACTCTTCATAATTTAATTTAATAATCATTATATTCATACATATATGAACTTATTTGTTTCAATCTCATATATTCTTGATTGGATGATGAAATTTCATACTAAAATCATCCATATTTCATGTATGAGAGGTTATACCTCAATCTTTTGTTGAAGCCTAAATTAAACTTGAATTTATTTTTGTAAGAGTTAAATGATAAAATGAATTATTATTAATAAGATATATAATGTTTATCTAAAATTAGAATCATAGTATTAGTAAATTATTATATGCACATCAAATTATAGTTGGGGATGCTCATCTTATCAATATTGGAGACATCCAATAATTAATTGCATACAATAATTTATGTTTTTCACTAACTTTGTAATCAAAGTAGTCAAATTCTTTGCCTTAAAATATGAATTGATTTTTTTAAATGTGTTTTACCATATAAAAACATTATCATATTTGTATGTACTTGGTTATTGTGATTATAGCCATGTTATTCTATCATGAATATATTTTTAGATATGTGTTTAAGTTTTGTGTAGATGCACATCACCAACAATTTAAGCATATTGAAGTTCATGTGCATTTTATCTGAGAAAAATTCCTCAATGGTAATATAGATCTTCAACTCTATCTTAAAGATGAACTAGCGGTAGATATCTTCATAAAGCCATTTGGTACCACCAAATTTTGAAAGTTTCATGCAATGTTGGGCATCTTAGAGTTGCCATTGATTTGGAGTATGAATGATAATACCACTTCCTAATGACCATGTGTTCCTTATTATTCTCTATTCTTCTTCTCATTGTAAAACATTATAAATTTTGTGGGGAAGATATGTGATTTGAGTAAAATTCATTTTAAACTTTTAATTTTATACCCTAATACATAAAATAATATTTTTTAATGGAGGTATGTATGTTATAAAAAGATCTAAATATGCTTATATGATTATTCATCAGAAACTATGAGATGTAATCTCACCATCATGCTAGCCTATACTTAACTTATAGTAGTTTATGGATTATAATTTCTTTTGCTTCAAAATTTAATGTTTGGCATGATGTAGGTTTTCAAATCCTTCAATTATGTACATAGTATAATTAATTTTCTTTAAGGTGATTATGACATTTATCCCCAATTAGCTTTATGGGGAGTGTTAAAAAATTTAATGTTTAAGTGGGCTAGTTAGTAATTGGTGCCACCAAGTTCTAGTAGTTTCATGCAATGTTAGGCCTCTTAGAGTTACCATTGAGGGGGATCATGTATAAAAATGCCAATTCCTAATGAACATGTATTCCTTCTTCTTCTCTATAATTCTTCTCATTCTAAAGCATTGTAAAGTTTGTGTGAAAGTTATGTGATTTTAATAAAATTAATGTGGAAGTTTTAATTTTGTACCCCAATACATAAAAGCCTAATTTTTAATGGATTTTTGTATTTTATAAAAGGATTCAAATATTATTAGATGATCATCCATGAGAAACTATGAGATGTAGTCTCACTATCATGCTAGCCTAGACTTACTTTATAGTAATTTATGGATTATAATTCCTTTTGTTTCAAAAGGTGATGTTTGGCATGATAAATGTTTTTAAAATCCTTAAAATATTTACATATTATAATTCCTTTTTTTGAGGTGACTATCACATTTTTCCCACTTAGTATTAATGGGGAGTGTTAAAAAATTTAATGTCTAAGTGGGCTAGTTTAGACCATTAGAATACTTTAGTATATAATTAAATAATAATGATTTATTATTTATTAACATGAGATGAAAACCTCACGTAAATAAATGATAAAACATTGTGGTTTATTATTTTCCAATTAAATTAAATTATTCTCGAGATGGTTGGGCTAGTTGGTTACAATAGTTAACTCATTTCATCCAAGATTATAAATAGGGTTTTATACCTATTGTAAAATACACTTTATAATTCAAGAAACTTTATGTGGTTGATATTTACAAGTGGAAAATATTTAAAAAGGTTTTGTGAAGGATTATGTGAAGAAGTGAGAATTAATAAGGTTTCACATTGGGGTGAAGAGTTTCTCAATTATATGAAAATCATCTTTGTGGGTTTTTAACTCTTGAGATTTTCCCACATTAAATCGATGTGTCACTGTGTTCATTGATCTATATGATTTACTATTATTCACTCATCTAGATATATGTATTGCATATTATTTTATATATTTCATGCATAATATTTCATTATACACATCCAAGTATGCATTCCTTTCATTTAAACTAGAAATTTAATTACTAGATTAAAGAGGGGAAATGTAGATCATATTTATTAGCTATATATAACTTCATAATTTTACACTTGGAAAACTCATACCTTATTTTTTCCTCTTACTTCTATACCTTTCCCACTTTTAAAAGTCTTGTATTTTCTCTCTTATTCCCCTTGTCTTATCTCTTCATCTGACTAGTCTTATGTTGATTAATCAAGCCTTTTATCCTTCCCAAAATGCTTAAAACCTACTTATCTTACACCTCTACAAGTTCTAAGCTTATACATATTTTACTTCTCCGTTGACACTTGTGTCTTGTACTGACACCTACATTGATGTAGGTGTCTTATTCTGACACAAGGGTCCAGTGCCCTAAATTCATTTAATTTACAAATAAAACATATCCTAATGGTTAGCCTAATTGTTATTATGTGATATATTATCCAAAAGGATAGGTATAAATATAATATCAAATCTCATTCATTTGTCATCAAGTACATACCCAATATTCATATAAAATAATAATCAAAGAACATTAAATTGAGTAAAATACTTCCATATTTTCTTATATTTCCATGTCAATCATAGATATAAGACATCTACAAGTCTAAAGTACTAAAATAATAGCCCAAGATATTTTTTTTCCAAGTTATGATTTATGTCACTATTATACATTTTTATCACACATTAAATGATTCACACACAAGCCAACATATATGGGATAACTACATAAGTTTGAGGCCCTCTTCAAAGTATTTTCTATGTATAAAATATCATAAAAAGATGAGTCTTTAGGTAAACTTGATACCATGTTCCCACTAACCCATTTTTTCAACAACCACTATGAATATGAAGAACTAGGGTTTGATCATTTGATGAAGAGTGGAAGTCCATGACCTATATTTGAATGCACTAGAGTAAAGGAAATGATGAAATTAGAATCATCTTGATGGTCATATATTATTTCAATAAATATTTTGTACTAGACACCTACATCCAATCTAGACACTAACATCAACATAAATCTTTGAGGCCTATGCAAGTATTTGTGGTTATAAGGGTACTTAATCTAAAATTTTGTGACTATTAAAAAATGTTATTCTAGTGTTATTATTACATATTCTAGATTTAGCTTTGTATTAACATCAAAACTAGCTAAGTATATTATTTTAATCATCATTGTAATAGATAAAATAAACTTGGTATATGTTCTATATGAGTTTCATAATTAATTAGCTTGCTATAGATATATTTATCACCCTCATACTTATTAATTTATATATTATTAAACCTATCTAACCATAATATTATACATATCTAATTTAGGATTAAATAATAACATGATGCATTATTATATATCTGAGATGGTATGCCACCTAACTAGGCCTCACTAAATACATGTTGATATATGTCCTTTGTATTGGAATATATTAGAGAGGATCCAATTTTTTAAATCCCTAGATCACCTGAGGACCATCTCAATAGGAATATCCCTCTAGGAGTAAACACATTTATTTTTAATTATAGGGTTTTCTCTAGGGTATATGTGTGTAATGTACTCATGAAGATGGTCACTAAGGTAACTCGATAGAATTTAATAACCAAAAGGGCTTGTCACTAGAAACAAAAACCTTTAATCAAGTTGGTCAATGTCATTAAGGAGGAAGAATGGAAATTTGCCTCAATTGAGTAAGAAATAGAAGAATCTAATGGAATATAAGTTGGGGAAGAATTCTTACTTCATGAAGAATAAGATTCATGGGAAAGGGTTAAATATCAGTGGAAAGCATAAGGGTCAGAGCCCTGAACCTTTGTGATAAAATGGTTAAAGTTACAATAAGACTAATAGAATCAATTTATAAAGTATAATCTAGCCCATTAAATACATTATAATCCATTGAACTGATGAAATCATTGATAAAAAAGATAAGTACTAAGGATCCTCAAGATGACCCAATAGAATCATACTTTGAATACATTAATCAATTAAATAAATGTGAGGATGTGATAAAATTACTCATGGATTATGTCTTCAAGGTATAATTTTTATTTGGCAACTTTTTTGAGAAAGATGAGATTATTTACTCACATATATCCCCTCTAAAGGATAAGTATAATACATTATATACCTTTGTATATACCAAGAGAAATAAGGAGGTATGATCCTCACTACTATGAGAAGCGAAAATGTTGGCTCAAGAAATAGGTGTGGTAAATTAGGAGTTAAATTAACTCTTATAATAAATCCAAGGTATGACCTTAGATGAGGAAATATTTCTCAAAGAAGCTATTAAAAACAACCTTAAAAAGCTAGGTAGGATAAAGTAACAATCAAAACCCATTTTGACTTCACTTGATTCCCTTAAGGAGATAGGCTCTAAATCCATTATAATTTAGGAATCCATCCATATTATTATGCACAACTAGATGGAATTCCAATAGAAGGTATGAGTCAATGTCCCAAAAATTATGTCCCCCAAGTTGAAATGCCATCTCAATAAAGGTCAACCATTTACCCAAGGGTAGATAATTAAATTAGTGTCAGGTAAATGTTGAACCCAAGATGGACCTCATTGATGCTAGTATCCAAAAGAGGGGTTAGAGGGGATAGAATCTAGGGAAATAGAAGACCACTAACTCATGAAAATTAGGACAAGATTAGAAGATTTAGAAGGGTCACATCTTAATTAAAATGAGCAATCATGGTGGGAATTTATAATAAAACTAGTATATTGGAATGGAAAAAGGAATACGTGTGAGTGGTAGAGTATATGATATAGAACCTAATGAAAAATTTATGACCAGGTGGGTGGAAGGAGGGTACATTAATTATTGAATTATGAATAGGCTAAATGCCCAGTGATTCTTACTCTAACCCCTAGGGTGATATAAAATGACATGTCCCAATAAAATCAAATAATATAGGATGAACTGGTAATGATATGCCATTGGGATAGTGTTAGGAAAGGAAATTCATGAAAAACCACATGCCTAAGGGTAGCCCATCAATTTTAGGTTATTTTTATTATAATCACACATTACATGATTATAATGAATATATAAGTATTATCCCATTGGTATTAATTTTGGATGGAAGTGTGTTAAATTTTATTTTATCATAGGTTAGGTAGGTTAAGGAATCAAGGTAGTGCATAGTTACCACCATTCAAATACATTTACTAATCTAGGTGGCATTAGAATGGGTGATCAGGGCCTCACCCCTTTCACATGATATGATTTATTTCCAACCAACCCCAACCCATCCTAGACTCTCTATTATATGCCTTAGGTGAGCATGTGGGGTTGGGGTTCTACTCATGATATGCCAACATAACTAGTGGCTTACTAGAAAAACAAACACATGGATAAGTAGATTGGAAGCATTGAGATGTAAAAAACCCAACATAGCTTATAATTAATACTATTTTTAGCGGAAATTATTGATACATGTATTTATTTCAAGCTGTGTATAGGCATTAAGTATACTTGAAAAAGTATTATTTTGTTAATTTTTATACGAGCCATATTTTTAATAAAACATGAAGTTTTGTGCCATTTGAGTAAAGTAAAGTGAAAACAAGACTTGATCAATCTATATATCTTAGATTTTATTCTAATGATTTAATGGAATGGTTTTAATTGATGAATTACTAGAGATGAATGAATTACCATCTATTTCTTATATAATTTCATGTTTCCTATAAATTTTTATGAATAATAATTGTTTCTATCTTTATCAACCATGGTTTTTAGTTAATTTTGATAGATATTTAAAAAATTTAAAATTATAATTGATTAATTTTAGGATTAATAATTTGAAGATTGTGTTTTTTATCATTTCACCCTTTTTGTATATTTATATACCTTATGTATTTTTGCATCAAGAATAATATATTTTATTTAGTATAATCATAAATGCCATGTATTTTATATCCCTTACCTATATTAGGTTTGTAATTAGAGGAAATATATTAATATCATTTATTAATTCTAGGTTATTGAAGTAATGAACATGGTTATAAACATGGTTATTTTGAATCCTACCTTTGACATTATTTCTATTTTGTACTATGAAAATGATTTTATTGATGCTTTTATTTCACTCTACTTAGATAATAATTATTCAAGATGAAATTAAATTAGTATCATTTTTGGATCATGAATTGGTTAAAGTTGTGAGTTATATGACTAAATTGTCAATGCATTATTTTTAAGCTAGGTTTGTTGTTTCTATAATTGAATTTTATATTTATTAAATTCACTTGATGATTGTAGTGTCTACCCATAGAATATTAATTTTGATAACTATTCTAAGGAATAATAAAAATGTATGAGGTATTAAATTTTTTATTGGTTCCACAAGGCCATTAAAAAATCATTCAACATTAAACCACGATAAGATCTTCCACGACAATGAAAAGGCTCTCATAAGATTTCCAATTGAACCTTATATAAATATATTAAAGGTACATAAGGATTTATATATTATTATTACATTTTAATCCTCTAATTAGAATGTATAAACTATGGCATTTCATTATTTTACCTTCTTGAATTCTTTCTGAATATGAGTATTATTCTTCTAATGTCTAGCTAGGTTGTACCCATGGAGTAACTGGATACTCAAGGTTATTAAATAATAATATAATATAAATATATTGATAACCTAATTATGGGTAAGAGTGGGTTTGAGAAGACTCTATCTGATTTAAGCATTCAATTTTGTGTTATAGTAACCCACCCTCTATTCTATGAAACTTACTTTTGTATAATGAAACTGAGTGGTTAAGCTTATTTATTCCATTTAGGATGGCTATACTGATATTCATAAGAAGTTATGCCATTAAGTAAAATTACATAAGATATTTTTCATGCACAAATTAATTTCACATTAATGCATTATCTGAGTTTCCATGCACTTTACCTAAAACATGGGCTTTGTTAATCCTTGTGTTGTATAATAACTTCATTACAAAGGAACCTGGAATATATCCCTTTGATTCAATAGATGACCATTTATGTTAACATCAAGATAATTTTATTTCAATCATTAGATAATATTTTTAAATATGTTAGATTACCATCTATACCTTACTAAGCTATAACTAAAATATATGGTGTTAAAAACTATAAATTGTAAATGTGTTACAATAAATTTTACCATGACCTATGCCTTGTTGTAGAAGTAACCATAGTTAGGGAATATAGTAACCACCCAATGAAATTAAGTTTTATTTCACACAAATAATTATATTAAATCATATCAATAATTATTATAAAGTTTAGGTATGTCAAATTATAATTTATAGAGATAATTAAACTTTATGGATAACTAAACCTTATCTTTGGTATGAGTATTAATAACTAAAATAAGTTGAGCATTCATATAAGACTTAAATTTTTTTATAATTTATTATGGCATTGAATATTTGAAATTATAGGCTATGATAAGACTAATTTTAATGTAGTATGTGTTAAGTCTATGGTTACACAAGGTTGCCTATGTAACATGTTGGATTTTATGTAGAACATTATAATGTTCACTAAGTTAAAATTAATATACTATAAATCAATGGATTAAAAATAATTAATAAAGGTTTTTAAAATAAATATATCCTTATTGGATAAATGTAATTGGTAACTCACCTTAATCCTTATATTTGAATGTTGTGAAAAGCATTATATGTTCCATTATTAAGAGGATAACGTTTATTAATTTTGAATGAAAAATAATTACTTGTATATTATTTAGTCTATTGATACTTCTAAGGCAACAAATAAAATCATATATTCTATTTTATGATATCATCTATACAATTACTAAATATTTAGTTGTGATGTTAAGTGATTACTTCATAATATCCTAATATAGACCTCTACATAAGAAACATTGATCTCAAGTTTTTATTATTTTAAAAGTGATAAATTATAAAGGAATAACCTTGTGGTATTTTTAATAGAGTAATAATTTTTAATAATTAGGGGTATTCCTAAATCATTATGACTAGACAACACATATCCTAGTATGGAATGGTGTTTAGTCCTTGGAAAGGAATTTTCATTAAGAGAATAGTATTGACTAAGATCCACTTAATTGTATTAAGTGAATTTTATTAATTTTTTTCTTATATGGAAAAGGATAAAAAATAAGAAGGGTTTTCCCCTCAGGTCTAAAAATAATGCTACAGTAATTTATGCTTTGTTCTTAAAGGACTACCTTTAGTAGCAGATTAGGCACTTCTCATAATGGGGTGTAATGTAGGTAATTTTTCCTAGATACTTTGTACAATCAAGAATCTCTTGGTATAGTTATATAAAATATTACCATGTAATGGTAAGGGTTGAAACAACATATCTCCATATAAAAATAAATAAAGATAAAAGGTTATTACAAGATTCAATGAAAGTATAGGGCTTAAACCTATTTTAAATAGTGCATAAAATCACAATTGATTCAAGTTGACTATCATTTTGGTGACATGTCTTAGTAGTTTGTCTCTATCCAACTTTACAGATTGTAGTTACAACGTTTAAGGATTTTAACATTTCTATAATATGCATTGAACAATTTTAATAGTAACACGACTACTATTTTTCTTATATTTTATTATAAACAAAGTAATTTTTTTTATTATGATGGAAAAAATATGTTTAATTATCTAAGTTCATTAAGACTACCTCTAAAAGACCTATATTGGTGGGAATATATAATAAGTCAAACCCTTCAATTATAATACTATTAATACTCCTTTTATTTAAAATAAATGATTTTTATCAAAAGAATCATAATCTTGTGTGTTCAATTAACATAAATAGATGTAGGTTAGACAAGGTTTAATAATAAAAACACTAATAACCCCTTATAGGTAATTCTTAAAATAATATTGAGTATATTCCATGTGTGATTTTTGAATAATAAAGGTATTAAGATTTGAAAGGGAAAATTATACTAGGAGATGGTAATATAGTAGATTTATAAACCCCCAGGTCATGTAAGTGGAACCATAACTCTAATATTGTCCATTAACTAAATAACTATTAGTAAAGAGTAAAGTATAAATATGATTAGAATTATGTCACTTTATGAACTCCCAAGTTATATAAGGTGTCTAAATGTCAATTCATAGTTCATTAAACTAAATAAACAGAAAGAAATAAGGGTGAATTTAGAGATGGTTTTAAGAATCAACATTTCAATTGAGTATACCAAATGAAGAGAAGATAAGGTGAGCATTAAAATAGGGATTTATGACGATGATCAAATTTAAGAATTGGAAACATAACCAAGTGCGTAAAGGGTTAGTGGTGAGAGTATTTTATTTAGATGGTGAATTCAAGGGTAGAATAATAGGTCAAGGTTCAAGGTAAGGAGGATTATTGTTTGGTAATTAAGTTGAAATTTTTGTTATGGATTTGAATGGTATGGACCTAGTTTTTTCATAATTTTTGGTTTCTACAAATCGTTATCATTATTGTGGAGACTTCTAAAATTTGATAATCATATATTTAAACCCTAATTTATATTTGAATCTAGTTAAAATTAATTCCCTTCTAATTTATGGGTTGAATAAGGGTGGCATGATGGAGCTTAATCTACAAGGGCTGGTTTTTGTGTCTACTACAATTTCATAGGCAAGGATGAAATCTAAAGTGTGGGAACATCTTAATTTTGTACCAGTGTTATTTGGGGATGTTACATTGGTATTATCTAATGCCACCCATATTTTAGAGATAAATTATGAGGATTTTATAGCCGTAGATGAGGATTCTAGGTGTAAATCCATTATTTACATATGCATGAACAAATTCCCCTCTTGGGAGGAGATTTATCAATGATTAAAAGTGGGTTTTCATTATATTTTAGATCCTTCACTTTCTTTACTTCCAAATGGTTTTTATTTGTCATTTTATAATTATTAGATTAGAGGTAATTTTATGGGGAAATTAACCCTAGATTATTTTCAATAAAGAAGTGTTTGCCCTTTTTAGATCCATTAAATACAGTGATTTATAAGGCTCAACACTAGGTCAAATTTTATAACCTTACTTTGGCCATGAGAGACCCAAGATTTTTACAATGATTGGTGGAGAAGATAGGATACTTTATTATAATTTATAAGTATGCATATTTTTAATAGATTTTTATGAGGTTCTGTGTCATGGTAGATTTATCAAATCCTTTCCATTATTCCACAAATTTTTTATCATCCCATGATTCCTAGATGCAATATATCAATTTAAAAGAGCTTCCTTTTAGATGTTTTAAATGTAACCAAATTCATCATAAAGTGGAAATTTGTTTGAGGAAAATTCATGTACATTTTGAATCCCCCTTTTGAATAAATGGGTGAAGAATATTAGTTTCCTTAAATTTGATATTTTAAATAGCATTCAGACACTAGTTTCTTCATTTTATATTCCCCATATCATGGAACAGAACCTTTGATTTGGTCAAAATTTGAGTCGATCTTGGAGAATTTTGGTCTAGATGATGTAGATAACAATATTTTTTTTATTATAGTAATTGAGTTATAATATTCATTGGTCAATCCTTTCAAACTTAATCATGACTCCTCTACACCTACAATTAAGCTAGAATATCTATTGCTCAAGTATTTGTAAAATAAATGTTTCTTATAGGGATAATAAGCCACCAAAACGTAGAAGGGGGTTCATGATACCAATGTTGAATAGATTACTCATTTTATTAAGAAGGTGTCTATTGATTTCCATATTAGGAAGGGATTATTTTCTATGAACAACATGTCTTCACCTAGTAAAAGTGGGCCAGTAAATATTCAAAGTTGAGATAATCTAGTTTTAGAGGAAGAAGGATCTTTGCAGTAAGGTGATCAAGGAGAGGAAGATTATTCTTTTTAGAAAGAAAAAGAGGATAAATTCAAGTCTAGTGAGATCTTGACTCCTTCTCAGTGCAATTATTTGCTTTGAAAACTAAATTATGTTAATAAAATTAGAAGAGGTAGGAAGATAGAAGTGGAACAACTAAAAATGGATTATCTAAGCTCCATTGATGGTGTTACCTAGTGGACAATTAAATCTCATATTTCTAGCATGGGAATAAGAATGTTTTCTTCTTAATGTTGAAGGCCATTATCTTTGTATTTCCTTCTTTTTCAATCATTGATGTCATAATTTTTTTCTTATGTTTTTACGATACTTAGTATCATTTCCAATTGTTAATTTTCATTGTTTTTCTACTTTATGTAGTTTATTGAAGTCTTGTAGGGTTATTTGCATTTGGCTTTTACTTGTTATTTTTTCCTCTTACAAGGGATTAGTGTTGTGTCTTTATGTATGGGTTATGGCTTGACCCTACTTAGTTTTCTTATATATTTACATTATTTATGGACTATGTCCCTTGTTTTATCCCATATATAGTTTTAGGTCTAGCCAAAATAAAACATCTATATAAAAAAGGCAAATTGAGAGGTGGATTATAGTAGATGTAGGAAATACCTATAAACCTCCCTTAAAAAATTTATTATTATTATTCAATATAACTTAATGTGATATAAAGTTTAATTCAGTTAAATGACCATAGAGATAGAATCCTATCACCCTTGAACTTTAGTTTGTTATGACCATTCTATTTATCACAAGGTCTTCTTGCATCAACATGGTCATATGGTTTCTATCCTAAAAAATATAGGTTATCAATACATTTTATTATATTATAATGATACAATATTTTTTACCCTTAAAATTCAAGTAATCACTACTAGTTGTCTCCATTTGTCATGGACAATCTAATGATAAAAAATTAAAATACATAGAACCCAAGAGGGATTAAGATTATACACTCAAGATAAATAATCTAAGATTTTTATTGTTTTTTATTAACATAAAAACTTATAATAAGACATTAGTACCCACAATATATGCCTAAAATCCTTATCATGACCTTGTATTCTTTATTTATTGTCACAAAGAGATATTAGGTCAGGGTTGGTTTCGAACCTTAACATTAAATGTTAATATTTTAGATAGATATATCAAGAGATTCCTAATTTATAAAAAATCATCTACTTTAAAACCCATTATGATAAGTTTTTTATCTACTACTAAGGATATTCCTTTAATATTAGAGAAAAAGTAAGGTATGTTTCATACCAAACGTAAGGATAAACTTGTTTTAGTTTTGATCATTATCCATATAAGATAAATTAAAATACAATTAAATTCATATAATAAAGTGGATATTAGTCAATATTATTATCTAATATAAATTTTAACAAAAATTCGTTGGTAATGAATTAACATCATTCCATATTATGATTTGGGTTGTCTAATCATAGTTATTCAAGAATACCCCTATTCACTATAAAGTATTATTTTATTCAAAATATCACAAGGTTATTCCTTCTTGATTTCTTATTTTAAAATAATAAAAACATAATATCTATATTTATTATGTATAGGTCCATATTAGGTCATTAATAAATATTCATGTACCATCACATCCAAATAATTAGGCATTATACATATGATCTCATAAATTACAGTAGATGACTTATATACCATGTTCTCACTCAAAATTAAAACATTAAACTACCATATATCTATTCCCAATTAATTATTATTTTAATTATTTTAAATGATTTATAGATTATTTTAATTTCTTGAAGAACATTCATATAACCCATATTAATATAATACAATTGTATTCAAAAGTTACAATTATAAACTAGACAATTTTTATCTTATGAAAATAATGGATGTTATTATAAATTTTGAATTGACTCATCTATGACAATCAATAATGATGATATTATACATATGTTCACTTATAACTTATTAAGGATTTATATTTTTTTAAATAAATAGTGAAGTATTTATATCATATGAAAAACCATGCTCTTTCATTATTATTGTATAAAATGTTATTGATTACAAACTAATGATCATGTTTTAATATAGTTACATATATCTTAATAAACAAATTTTAAACTAAAATGACTTACTTGGAATATATAAAAATCTTTACAACTTGTATTTATATACAATGTTGAAATAATATTTCATTTTCTCACTTTGTTTATTTAGAGTATTAATACCTACTTGATATAGAGACCACCTCTAAACAAACATTATTTTTATTTTATTTAATTTTAAATTAATGTGCACTTGACATATTTTATCACTTGAAAATTATTCCTAGAGGTTTATAGATCATCATTTTTATATTTTATTAGCATAGTAAAATATGATCTTATCTACCATGCCATAGTTTTTTAGTTTTTTTAGTTTCTATAGGAATATTCACCACCATAATCAAGGTTTCATTTTCACCTCCTATCATACATGATCATAATTTTAGGCATGATCTACAATCAAATTTAATACCCTATAATATTTACCATTTATAAATACAATCTTAATATTGGATTTATCTCGCATAGCATCCTCTAAGAGTTTTCCATTGTCAATTCCATTTAATATGGTCTTATTGAGTAATACTAGCCTTATGCCCACTAACTTACTTCCACCCTATACTTGTGAGATAAATTATCTCCATTGTCAAGCCTTGCTAACATTATTGTAATAAAGGTCAAAACTAACTATATCATAATTAAAAGAATAACATTTGACTTTATAATCTCACACACTATAGATAAAAAGTAAACTTATATATTGAAAATCATTTACACCCATATTTAAAAGAAT
Organism: Torreya grandis; assembly: GCA_037957365.1. NCBI lineage: Eukaryota > Viridiplantae > Streptophyta > Pinopsida > Cupressales > Taxaceae > Torreya > Torreya grandis. The sequence continues at coordinate 452,248 of JARHVA010002027.1, forward strand.
ACATATAGAATATTTCCAAAGTATTATTATTTATAAATTATTAATACATGAAGATTTATATACTTAAATAATTAGAGTCATTATTTTCAATTAATTCATTTTTTATGAATTACATAATTCTTTTAATGTCTTGACCCTCCATTATACCTATAGGGTACCATAACAAGTTTCTTTACAATGATATTACTTCATAGAAGAATTGACAAAACCCTTACTCCTTGTCTAGCATAAAAATACATTGTGTTCTTAGTAAGATACATCTAAGTATTACTTTACATATAGTTAGTGTATACTTTTTTAGGATTATCATGCATATTTCATTTCGATAATTAAATAAGATTCAATATTTTAATGCATTCAAGTAAAATCCAAGGTTATCTCTTTTATACTAATTTTTTTTAGTGAACATGTATATCCTATTTTCTAGGGCATAGTAATAAATGATGATTAATTTTATACCTATATATGTTTTCACCATTTTAATAATATGGGTTTAATCAATTATTACATTAAATATGTCCTAATCTAGTCTCCTTCAACTGAAGGTAGAATTTAGAGCTTAACCATTATTGTATAATGTAATAAATCAAAATAATTTGTACCTTGATATCCTCACTTTTTAAAGGAACACTCCATAATTTTATTATTCCCATGATTAATGTATTACAAGTAGAGGTTCTACATTCCAACACGATGAAAAAATAGTTAAACACTTAAGTATAAATATTGAATCCCTATTCAAATGATTGAGGACAGTTTTCAAACCTTTCACACTTAAATCCTCATGATCACCTGTGCTTCAAAGAATTCCAATATGTAGGTAGGTATTAAACTAATATAATATTATAACTTAATTAATCATTAATTTAACATTCCAAAGTCTTTAATTTACCTTAAATTTCACATTAATTTCAATCAGGTTATTAAAACTCCTCTCAAAATATTTTCAAGTCACAACTACTTATATTCATTTTATGATCATTAAAATATACCTTAATAAAAACCTTTCCTAAATGGATTCCAAGTCATATTTATTAACTATTTTATAGACCTAATTCACATATTTAAATTCTATTAGTTAGAACAAGGTTTAATCATTTCCTTCAAATAACAACACTTTCCAATATATTTATACATTATCAAAAGTTTGGGTTTAAATCATATTTATATATTTATGGATAAATACTTTTATAACATTCCAAATCCTTATATGAATGAGTCATTGTTTTAAAAAATTCATATAACTTAACAAATTTTACAAATAGTTATATTAACTAATATGATTATAGAGCTTTGTACTACAACAAAAATTAGGTAAAACTCTTAGTACGAATATTAAAAATTTTCATACTAATTTTTAAAAATTAAAAAAACCCTATACATGTAAATCATGGTAAGGCCACACACATACATCAAATGAAAATTTTATTACCTCTTGTTTCAGTAAATGAAATATAAACCTACATTGAGAATAAAGTACCTACATTGAGAATAAATTTCCTTCATGAATGAATAGGAACATTATATTATTTTATAGATATAGTTACAAATAATTATACCTCAAACCAAAAATAACTTCATGTTAATAATTAATTCATTATCTATCTAAATGAGTTATAGAGTACCCATGATTTATACCCTAATTATCACTCCAACCTTGTCACATTAATATTAATTATATTGCATTTTTAGCTCATAATTGTTTACAATGTAAATGTTCATTATAACTTCTAGGTAAGGGTTAGTTGTTTGTCTTGACAATATATTTATTATTTAATTATTATAGGCTTAGGTTATATAATTTCATATTTAATATTTTAAAATTTTAGCAGTAAAATATAAAGCAAAACATCTTATGATAATACATAAAGTAGGGATTTTTTAGTGGTAAATTTTCATTAATTCATGAATATCATTATTTTATAAATCAACATTTGGATTTTTTATGGGTTAGTCAATAATGATGAATTGATTAAAATTTTGGATATAACTTAATTTTGAGGGTCAACTCACCTACCTTTTAGAATAGATTTTTTCATATACATGTAATTCACCAGTACCTCAAAAGTCAATTCTATCACATTCACCACTATATATACTATATTAAACACTTTTTTTTCTCTTAGATAGTGGCTAAACCCTAAGCTAAAATTTTATACCCAAATCATATTCGATAAGTGAAAACATTAAAGTCATATACATTTGTTATCAATCATTTGCATTTACTATCATGTGTTGACATTTGCTATCAAGAGTTAACATTTATTATCAAGCATCTGCATATACTATCAATCATTAGAATTTACTATCAAGTGTCTATATTATGTTATTCAATGGCTTTAACAAATAATATTAATAAGGTAGGAAAATTAAAAAAACAAATGAACTTATTATCTTATTTTAGATAGACACCAAACATAGGTAATAAATATCAAATAATCTATTGTTATTTATTTACAGTTTATGATTAAGGTTATTTATCCTATACATAGATGACCATCTACATTTGAAGTCAAACATCTCATATATAGGTTGACACCTACATATGTAAATGGCCATCTACATATACAAGTAGCCATCTACATATGTAAACAGTTGCCTACATATGCAGGTGGCCATTTATATACATATATGACCATCTACATCTATATATGGTTACCTACATGTGTATGAAACTATATACATATGCAGATAGTCATCTACATATGTTGACTATCATATGTATATACAAATGGTCATCTATGTATGTAGGTGGTCTTCTTCATATGCAGAAAACTAAAACATTGCATGTATTAAATATCAAATGATTTACTATTGTTATTTATTTATTCTTTCCTATTAAGGCTCAATTATAAGGTCCAACCAATTTTCATGTAGAACCTATTGATAACCCTTTTAAACTTGAAGACATGCCTCCACTAGAAGATGTACCTAGGTATGAAATGTTGAACACAAGTATTAAACATTAAATGATTTACTATATTATTATTTATTTGCACTTTTGTATTAAGTTTCAATGATAATTAAAAGGTCAACAACTATTTTAAACACAAAACTTACTGGTATCTCATTTTAAGATATGCCTCCACTCAAAGATGTACTTGGGTATGAAATTCCAAACATAGGTACTAAATATTAAATGAATTATTTATTCAATTTTGTATTAAGTTTAAATAATAATTACAAGGTTCATAACTATTTTTCATTTATAACTCATTGATAACCCTTTTTAAGACATGTCTCCACTAGAAGATGTACCTAGGTATGAAATGCCATCTTTAAAAGACAATTTTGAAAAAAAGAGATGGAAATAGTACAACCATTTTTTGGATCTCATGAAAGACCAACATAAATAAAAAATTCAAAAAAAATGGGAAAGTAGAGGACATCACTAATGTTGATGATGAGAACCTAATACCAGATGAGATTTATACTCAACCAACACAAACTTTAGTTGAAAACAACATTAAATTTTTTGTGATAAAGAAGAGAAGTACATGGATAATTGAATGTCATTTAATTTTGATTGGGTAGTGAAATATCCATTTATTGAACCTATGGATCCATAAAATAGGAACAACATTCTAACATGATGTAAATTTATAATATGAAGGTGGAAAGATAGAAAGGACCACAAAATATAACTCAAGTTGGACATAATTGGGAAACATTATGGTAAAATATATATGTTGATAAAATAAAAACATGGACAAAATAAAATAACAATGAAATATAAAAATGAAAAATAATGCATGCATAAATGTTACGTAGTAGAATATGAAAATCACCAGAAACATCAAAGACACGTCATTGAGAAAAGAGGAATAATTACAACTCAATTCAAAAAAAAATCTCAGTCAAATCTTTATATAAAAATACATAGTTCTCCATAATATATCACATAGTGAAAAGAGGTAAACCAATATTTAATTTTTTAGATTATGAAATTTTATTTTAGCATAATGAATTTCAAAACATTCCACAATCATATTGGTCAAATAACAGTGCTTGAAAAATGGTGAAATGTCTTGCTATGATTGAAAAAGAGTATTTGAAATAAAAATTAAAAGTAACATAATTTATCTCACTATCTATTGATGAGGTAACAACCATTCAAAACACATCATGGGTTACATACATGTTTATACATTTGAGAACAATTCAAGGGATCCTCATATATTATATGGACATAAAATTATTGAAAATTATAATTCTAAGAACCTTTAAAAATTTGTTATTTCTAACTTGATAGATATTTCTAGGATGGATTATTATGAAATAGTTACCAAGTTAGTGTGTGTTGGTGAAGATGGTGCATCAATAATGTAGGGGAGTAAAACTAGTCTATGTGTTTGCCTATAAATAATATTTTAACCATATATGATTCTAATTCATTACATGGCACATAAAATGAATATTGTCTAAAAAATTATTAGCATATTTAAAAATGTCGTAAAAGTGGAGGAACTTATCTATGACTTACACTCAGATTTTAAGCAATCCATTTTTTAAAAAAGTTTCAAAAATTTTCAATTGGAGTGACTAATGGGAAGTTTTTTTAAAATATGTTCATACAAGATGGATCTCCATGTATTATCATACATGTATAATATTTGAAGAACATATATTTCTAGTAGGTTTTATGTTTAAATACCATATGGAAGTTGACAATGTAAAATATTTGTTATACCGTATGATAGATTTCAAAACTTCGATAACATTGTGTGTATTCCACCCATGTTGAACGAAATGAATTATTTTAGTAAAAATGTAAATGAGATATCCATTTATATTATTGACTTCATAAGTTGAGGAAATAGGTTTTTCAATGTCTTAATATCTTATACTACTCACAAGTTTTTTTAAGAGACGAATAATTAGTAGTTGCGAAATATTGGGAGATATTAAGGGCCCTAAAAACTATTTGAAATTCATTATTAATGATCATATTTGTATTTTAGTTAATGAAAAGGAGATACCAGTACACACTTTCTAAAAATTAATTGATTTGGATGAATTAAAAATTGAAGAAGTCCCTATAACATTGGTTATATATGATAATGTCATTTATGAGACATAAATGAAATTCAGAAACATTTCACAAATCTTATGAGTAGAAATTCAAGATTATTTTATAATGGATGAGTTGCTTGAATTCATATAAGTGATTAATATTATATTTTTGAACACTATCAATGGTGAATATATAACAATTAATTTATTTATAGAATACATGGGTAATCTCATTAATCATTTTAGTAGGTCTATAAAGATAAACAAAGTTGAAGTTAATGGTATTTTGTAAAAAGATTTACTGATGTCCTAGTCAACAAATTTTGGACTTAAAATGATTGATCAATTTTGGTGTTTAAATAAACTAACATAAAGTAAAAATATTACAAGGATTTGGAAAAAATTGTATCCCAATCATGTTTTATAAGATTTTTTTTGGATTGATCTTAGGGTTAATGGGACCCCTACCTAGTAAAGCATACCAAAAAAGAACAGGCCTAGTTTAAGGATAGAAATCTAAAAGGCATGTGAACAAACCCAAAACAACTAAAAAATTGGATATATTATATTACTTAATATGATAAAGTACAAAAATACCATAGATACATCATCTATTTCTCTTATATAGTCATTTTATAAAAAATACTACCGATCACAACAAAACATACAAAAACCTTTTATCATTCTAGAAATACCACTGGTTTACAATCCAAACTAGCATGCAAGATTTCACTATCATAGATTTATTTCACTAGAGTTAAAAAATTCACTTGATATTGAACCAATATGCTACCCCATAATACTCCATGCTACACACTCTACCTTTCAACTTAGAGCTCCCTAACTCTAAACAATAAGCTAGTCAAATTGGAAATTTCAACTACTCATGACACATTTTTTATAAACCAAAGTGGAGCTAGAAACTTACCTTTCTTATAACCTCAAATAAGATATTTCAATGTTTCCACATGTGCAAGAGAGTGCCAATCTACTCTCCAAGCCTCCAATTCTAGTACTAGAGCTTTGAGTCTTATCACCTCAGGGAGAACCACCTTTTTATATGAGACCTCATCCTTCTTATATGAATAGAAACCATCAAATTCTTCAATTAAGTTAAGGACTTTATAAAACCATTCTTATAGGATCCTAAAGATAAAAATTGGGATGAAACCTATACCATGCTTTATAGAAAAGGGAAACTTTGGAAAATGTCTAGAATCAACTAGCTCCATCTCAAAAAAGATATTTAACCTATATTTTAGTCTAACAAAAAAATTCAACCAAATCCTTTACCATACCTTTATTAGATACAAATATGAGAATATTGTTAGTGAAAAGGGATACCCATTATAAATTGACTCTCCAATAAAGGGTCAAACTTATCTCCTCCACCCTAAAAACACATGCTGCAACATCTACAATGTTTAATTAAGGATTTCAAAAAATGTGTTGCAATCTACATGAAGAGACTAACCCCAAGAAAACCATATCTATTTTAACATTTCTCCCAAACACAAATGACCATACTACCACATTATCTAGGGATTTATTCATATCTACACTTGTTACCTTTAACCTACTAGCTTTAAGACAAGAGTTTTTCAAAATGTTTTGTCACCAAAACCTACCACAAGCAATAAATCTCATGGAGGATATAGTCATATTTCGTATGCCACAAAAATTAGGATTCGATTCCCATACTATGAAATTTATTCCATCATCATTAAAGAGCATCCCCTAATTTTCATACCTTCTACAAAAAATGTAAATCATTATTTCTCAATATGACCTATCCCATCAATGTCGAGCCACCTTTATTTGCAATTGTTAATTTGCATACCTTCCACAAAAAATGCCAATCATTATTTCTTAATATGACCTACCCCATTAATGTCAAGCCACCTTTATTTTAAATGGTTAATTTTCATCTGTTCTACTTGGTCAATCCTTACACCAAGTAAAAATTAGCTACCTCATTCACCTCAAAGAAACAATGCTCCCTTTCTAATTTTTAAAATTATGAAAAATATCCCAAGATTTAACCAGTATATTATTTAGGTTCTATGATTTGGATCTTTGATTTGAAAGGGATTGAATCACCAATTAATATTCCTCCTTTGATGGGAAAAAAATCTATGCCACATTCCACTACTAATTCTAAAACAACAATCAGAGCTTGAGCCTATGCTTTAGTGTCATCCAAGAGTTTGACCAAGGTATCTTTGATAAAAATATCACTACAATCTTTTAGTATGCACCCTACCCTAGAAGCCCTATAATTAACTCTCAAGCTCCATACAAATTGAGCTTAAACCAACCTAGAGGGTGAGGTTCCTAGCTAACTTAAAATCTAATTTTTCTAATTTTAGACTTGCATACAATCAATCCATTAATGGGTAAAAGTGTTGGGTAACAAGATTTTTTTCAATGGACCCAAAACCATACACATTTTTATATCTAAAATTCTCAAACCAAAAATGAATAATATTCCTATATATGGGTTGTGGAATTGCCTCATCATATTGAACATAAATTTCAAGCCACATGCTAACCTTTATTGTATTGAACATTGAGATAATGATCCATTGCATCCGATACTTTTCACAAATAACCCATTTTCATAGCCTAGTTTGGGAATGATATTTGAGAATGATCATCCCAATAATGGACCTTGAGATCTCCCACTTATAAAAATCAACTCAGACACTGCTAGGATATTAATGTTGGGTTAAAAATCTTGGGCACAAACATTTTTGTAACCATAATACTCAAACTAGAGGTGAATAATATCCATAGCCATGAACTATGGACTTTCCTCATCACATTGAACATAGGTTTCAAGCCATGTGTCAAACTTATTTGCATTTAACACCGATTTGGTTATTCGATTACATGTAGATACTTTTCATGAAACGTGTGCATACCTTACCCCTACAATATTAAAACATGTGACCTCCCTTTTGGGAACACATGTTCTTCACCATTAATCTAACTTATGTACACTACAAATGTTGAGTAATAAGATCTTTTAAATGGACCTAGAACCATAGACATTTTTATATCCATAATGTCTAAACCAATAGTGAATAGTATTCTAAATCATGGGCTATGGACTTGCTTCATCATATTAAACATAGGTTTTAAACCATATGCCAACCCTTGTTGCATAGAACACTAAGCTAGTAGTCCATTATATTGGATACTTTTCATTAATAACCCACCATTTTAAATTAGTGTGGTAATGATGATAGAGAGAATGGTCATCCCAGGAATGGATCCTGAGACCTCCCATTTCTAACACTCATCCCACTCATCTTTAAGCTATTAGCAATAGGTTGTTCTATAGTAAAATATTAGTGAGTATTTTTTATGATATAATTTGTGATAAACAATGATTTTGGGGTCTATGGAATATGAAAGGGTATTTAGTGATTTATCTTTTGTTAAATCAAATCTTCAAAATAGATTGGGCATAAATCTTAAGACATGTTTGAGGTTGTATGTTTCACATTATCCAATGGATGTATTTCTTTGTGAGAGAGTGATTTCAATTTAGAGTTCTCTCACTGAAAGAAGAGGAGTCACTAATATGACCAAATAAATTATTGAAAATGCCTTTAAGATGGTACATACAAATGTTAGCTATGAAGACTATGTTGGAAAAGGACTATTTCAGTTACCTAAGTTATAGACTTTTAGTTTGGTATCTATTCCAAATATATTGAAATTAAATTAGTATTCATAATACAGTTGTGATACACTTATGTTTACTCAACAATATTTTATATTTTTATATTTTTAATTTAGGTCATGAAATTATGGATGTTGAGTTGATTTTCCCCTAATGTACTAATATCTTCTTATTATATCAAATTTTTACAATTATAGAGTGCATTTAATTGGCACCCTTAACTCGATATTTTATAAGAGGTAAAATAGATATTTAATATTTTATTATAACATTGAATTGGTACCACCATATGAATGTCATGTTCAAATATAAACACTAATATTAATTTCTTGGTTGAACATTTACATTTTTATGCTTGGGAATTTATTCAAGGTCGTTGTATTAATCACTTGATTTAGTGGTATGCATAGCTACTAAACCACCCATCGCAAATTATGAACAAATTAACATAAGTTATAATAATTATTTAATCTCAATTACACTATTTATGAATCCTTTTATTGATTTATTTACAAATATTATTTACTGGTTTATCTAACCATTTCAAATGAAAGTATAGATTCAAATTTTGAATACATACAAGGAAGATGAAAATACAAAATATATATTCAATATTATATATAATTTTAATTACAGTTATTATATTTAGGATCAACCCTTATATTAAAATATTTACAAAATATAAATATAATTCTAAGTGGAAATCTCATTGTTTGTCAGACACATTTTACTTCCCTAGCCTTCCACTTGGATAGTAGTCATGCTATATTTTAGATACCTAACTTCATAAGATATTGTGTTGCACTATTGATATTATCAAGATTTTCCCATTCTTATCTAGTATCATATCTTGCTAAAATAAAGATGGGGTCTACTTTATCCTTCTACTTAAATAAAATGTCAGGATCCAAGACATCTTCCTTAATTATTTTCTTCAAAGTATTATTTTGCTTATTCATTGTTACAAGTTTTTTTTTTAGTGAAATAGACACAATTAAAATTTTGGATGTATTTTTCAAATTTACATCAAGTACATGAACTTTATTCTAATTTTTTTTATATTTTAACTAAAAACGAACAAATAATATTATTTAGTAAATGTCACATCCTATTTTCTTATTTTCTTGTGCCAGATTTTATGGCATTTGTAGATGTTACCCTATCGATGAACCATTGATCCTTTGTCAATGATGTAATTTGTGTCATTTTTGATGCATTGGTAATAGTACGTGTGCATGTAATTTGAGTGAAATTTCATGTTGATAAGTAGATTTTTTCAACCACTTTCTTGTCATTTTGTGTGATTTCTAGTATTGGTCTAGTTTCGAGTCATGGGTCTTTGGTGATGAACTCGGCCTATGGCATTTTTGTTAAATTAAATTTTTCACTTTAATGAAATTACATATCCATTTAATGAGTGTATTCACATATATATGTAATTGTATTTTTATATACCTATATATAGTGATATACTATATAATTATACATATGTATGGATTGTATATATGTGTGAATGTTATATCATTTTATTGATATTGAAATAGATAAATAAATAAATATATATATATATATAATTTTTATCAATAAATAAATATATCTAAATATGTAAATAAATTAATATATTATTTTATATTATCATGGAAATTATTTTGTGGTCAATAGTTATTCATGAAATCTTAGTTACTAGGACCACCTAAACTTGACTTAGGCTTAGTATGATGAATGGATCCTTAGTAGAATAAGCACGTTAATATTTAAATTTTAACATTAATATATATTATAATTATTAAAAAAATTTAAAAAAAAAATAAAGAAATAAAGAAAAGAATATAAATAAAGAAAGAAAGAAGAAAGAAAGAAAGGGGGAAGCCTATTGAAATTAGATTAAGGTAGAGAATCATAGATGCAAAGATTTGTAAGAGGATGAAAAAAAAATTCAAATCATCCTCCCAATTTGTACCACACTAAGCCTTATTTGTACCTACCTTTTTTGTATCATGTCGTTGATCTTCACTATCTTCATTTCCTTCATGCAATCCTTGATATCACCACATCTAGGGTTCGACCTCTTGAAGCATCCTTTTCATCCACAAACATTAACATTGTTTCCATATCAAGTTATATTCTTTTATTTTCTTTAAACTCAGCCCAAGAGAAAAACCACCACCATTATTTTATCTCAATTATTTCAATTCAAGTGAAACCACATTCCATTCTAGTCAAAGATTTCAACAAACTCAGAAAGCCCCTCTACATTTTTAATAGACTAACAATATGTGTTTATCTCCATGTCTAGATAAGACATATATATAATGTATATGTACTATGGTCATGTTTCCTTCTGGGAGAAAGGAAGGGCATGTGGTCAAGAGAATAATTACACTTATTATTCCAAGTGATTTTTATTCTCCTTTATCTAGTTTTTGGAATATTCATATTTTAAACCCTATTACATTCTCTTTTGCTTGGTCAATCCCTGATGTTTATGAAAATAAGTTACCATAATGTAGTATTTATTTTAGGTATATAGTGAACTAATAGAATGTGAGGAATTATAATATTGTATCTAATCTATCATACCATCAATAATTTAGTAGAAAACTAAGATATCATATGGTGATAAAAGCATTAGCAACCATAAGATAATAAATCACAAATATTATATATGTTTTATACTATATAGCCTATGTAATTTTTATAAGATTAAATCTAATGCATAAGGTTGACTTATATACAATTATTTTTCTCTATGGAAACTTATATACATTCAAGCTATATATGCCATAAGATTCTATTATGATTTACAATGAAAATTGTTGTAGATATCATTAACAGATTCATCGATTCATTATAGTCCAACGCTACCACATCTCTATTTGACTTGTTGGGATAAGACATTTATACCTAAATTTACTCATTTTTTTTGTCTTCATAAATTTAGTGTTAGTGTTACTAAATAAGCTATGGTGGGATGCTAATATTCATTGATTCATCAATAGGATGGTATGACCACCTCTAATTAGGTACAAAAAGTGTTAAGCTAGAGAATTGTTTAATATATTATATGTTAGTCTTAATTAGTGATTAGTACAGATAATAACATAGTTTTCACCATATTATTGATATATCTTTGAAATGATATACATATATCATTTTCATGACACAAATTTGTGAATAATAATGAATAATAAGATATTGTCGTGATTCTTATATCGTATAATTATATATATGGAGTAAATTAAACCATTATAATTATATAAATAGGTATTTTTATAGGTTAAGACTATATACATATTATAATAAATACTTGTATGTCTAATGTGCATTTAGACATGGTAATTTATACATTTTGTGGCATATTGACCCTCATGTTTAATGAATATGAGTATAATGATATTATAGACTATATCACCATAATTAACCCACTATTTAATTATGGATATTACTATAGATCCATATACATCAAAGGAAATGAGATATAACTTAATAAGCTGATAGAACCTAATGACATGGTATATCTAGAAAAATTAATAGAGAATATTTGCATCCTAATGTTTGTTGTGTAAATGGCATAAGTTTATGTATAGTATAGATACTTCTAATGTATTGGTACATGGATGAGAATCCTTGAAAAAGGATTAGAATATTAAAATAGTCTAATCAATTTATCTCTTAATATGTTCCATATATGAGTTGGAGTTAATTAACTATTATATAAAGGTAAATACAAAAGGATGGGTAGCATATTAATTAAATATGAATATTCTAGCCTTAACCTTATTTTTACATAACAAGAAATATCATTGATTAAAAGTCTCTTAGATTGAGAATAAATTATATTATAAATAAAAACATATGATGAGTTATATCCTTAATTAGGAATCTCTTCTAAGAAAATAATGCCTTAGTTATTATTAACTCTAAAGGTGAAAAATGGTGTTATTTATGTGAATGAAATATGTTACCTTAGAAATCAACTTAGTTGGATTTATAAAACATATGGAAAATCCTTAGAATCTAGATCATAATAATGTTTTATTCTTATCAACATGAATTATGTTGAGTCTTAAACCTTGCTACTCCTACAAGGAGAATGTGTCCATTATCATCTAGTTTGGGAAGTGATCTAGATTCTTATCTTAAGTTGATAAATGACTTATGATGTTTAATGGATATGTATTTATAAAATCAAATGTTATAAATTGGTACATTAGAAGCATGTTTGAAATTATGGTTGAGATAAACCTGCTATATGCTAAAGACCATGAGAAGTTTCCCAAGTACAATTATTTATATATATACAACTATCTATATGTGTATATGTTATGTTATAATGTACATCTATGACATCCTATATTATGTGAGTTTTGATGCAAGTTATATTGTTTGGAGGCCTTTTGAGTCTTCTCACTATAGTTAATGAACATGGTTATCCTTACTTATGTATGCAATTTTCTAGTAAACACATATACCTTTAGTATTTTTTTTAGATAACTACATTTAGCCCTAATTCTGTGTATGTAGGTGACATCGTAGATATGTATAGTAGTTTAGGGAGTGAGAATAGGCATAGAAAAATAATCCTAATAGGTGTTTCTTAGTGTGACATATACTATAGCTTTGCTTAAAATGCTAGTAAAAGCAAATAGCATTTGTGGAGTATAATAATGTTATGCAAACTTGTCGATAGGATCACATTTGTAGCATCTTCTAAGGGTCAAAACTTGTATGTGGTATATTTTCATGAGAAAGTTAATTATGCAAGTGATTATACATTTATAAAATAACATATTGTATCATGAGTTGTGCCTAGAGATTATGTTTTCTTCAGATTGTTATTAAACATATACCTAGATAGTATAATCTTAACTTTCCTTATTATTATGTTTGGGTGTAAGATTATTATTGGTGTTGATGCAAGTGCTCAAGCATAAATACCTATGATAGTATGGGATGTCATAGAGTTCTATAGTATGAAAAATACCTAGATGGTACATATTGTATTTGTTATATCTTGACCCATACCTAAATAAATATATATGTTATGTTTATTAATGTTTGGGTAGAGTGATCATGAACTATGATAGTATGGGATATCATAGGATACTTTAGCTTAGATTTATATAATTGAGTGGTACATATTGTATCTGTAAGTTTAGACTCTCACCTAAATTGAGTGTTCAAATGATTTTGTTGGTTATTACTTGAGTAGTATTTTTATAGCAATTAGTAGGACAACATGTATGTGTGCATACAATCTTGAGAGTATAAATGAATGATAGGTTTGACTATTATATACTATATGACTCACTTTGTTTTGTATTCTTAGCTTACTCCTATGCTTAGCATGTGATTCTATATGAAACAAGGAATGTGGATTCCTTCACCATTGATATTATCTAGGTTTTTATGTGAGAGTGCTTGTGTAAGCACATAAGCCTGGATTAGTAAGGTGTTATACTTGAGTGTGTCATTTAGCTATGGGATTGTAGACTAGAGCTTTACAAGCTCATCTATGTCATTATTAGTTTGTTTCCTATTTGTCTTAGATTATTGATACATTCATTGATGATGTGTTGTGGATAAGACCATCATAAGTGAAAGGAGAACTACATAGGACCTTGATTATGAGGAGTGGATATGTAAGCTTCCCAAGATTATGGTGGGGCATCAAGTCTAGATCCTTAGGCTAGTTTAGGGTTGACTTGATTAATGTCACTAGTGACTTAGTGAACTTTATGTATCATACCTTATATTATATTACTATAGTATTAGAATGTTGGAATGGTATTGCTTGAATTTGTTGGTTATATGAATGGCTAAAGTATTATAATATAAATGTGGTTGAATGAATGTTTAGTATTTAGTTTTTTTTTAAATTACTATATTATTCTAAGTAAAACTGAATGGTTTGTTACATGTGGTATCATAGCTATGGATCAAAATTTAGGACCTAATGAGTCCATTAACATTTTTGTGTTTTTATGTTCACTAGTATGAACTGAGTGACATGAAGTTTCACCTTTGTATTTTGGATTAGTAGTACTTCAGTGTAGAACAATGTTACACCATAATTAGAGTTTTGGTACTTGATAAACCTTCTTATATAGCATGATGACTATTATTAACATGAGAATATATGTGGGGAACATTGACTATGTACTCTTAGGAGCACTTGTACACTTTTGAGTATTTCACAGGTTTGGATTATTGAGTGACCATATGGTGATGGTGTTTTATGAAGGTTTGGTAGGTGGATTTTAAACTCTTTAATATATCGAAACCAACACGTGAAATTTGACTATGTAATTAGTTACGTGTTCATGATTGTTAGCATATTCATGAACCTAGGGGTAGAGTCTTTTAGTTAGTATTCTTAGGTGAAATATTAACTAAAAAGTGAAATGATTAATTAAAGATGGTTTGGCAAATGAATGCTTATAAACCCCTAAATATAAACTGATTATTAAACTAGATTACTTGTGTTGTAGAGTAATAAAGATATGGATTTATAACTATTGTATGCCATATGTGTTTCCATATATCTATAACTACTTCATTAGCCTATTTTCAAGGCTTAGTAGTTCTGATAAAACATAGAACCATGGTTTAGAAATTTCATAGCATTAGATTACTATAGAATGAATGTTGTATGGTATGTTATTATGTTCTATAGGAACTATGATTTGATTCATTATATACAATTATATATGTTTCCATGATTTAAGACTACTTTATATGAATATATTTGGGAAAACTAGTAGTTATGTCTTAGAATACTAGACTATGGTAATATGGGTTATCATAGGTGTAGTATGTTTAGAAACAAATTATGGTAGTTGAAATCTACAGTTATGTATACATTACTTAGATGGTAAAATTTCAATCATTATTTCTAGTATGGGATAGAAAATAATGTAATATTTATTCATGCATTTGATAGAATAAATATATACCTAACCCTAAATTAAATGAATCTCATGGTTGAATTGTATTTGACCAATCTGCATTGTTGATTTAGAGTAAGGAGTGAGATAGACTTCATAGGCTTAATAGTCTCATAATGGCATATGAAGGCAATCTAATCAAGTGGTGTGTATGAATTTGATTGATCTAGATCATTATCATTTATTATATATAAGACTTTTAGCTAAATCATGTTTAATAAGACATTATCACTTCATGAGTATGATTCACATGTTTCTATGATATTTTGCAATAGAATGGATTTCTATGATAGACTGCATGTTTGGGTTAGAATCATACAACACACATGTACTTGCTTGTCTATTTGGATTTTTGTGTCATCACTATCTAACTCATCCGTGAAGGATAGGACATTTCCTAATGGGATTAGTGTGGAGAATCATTGGTCTATGGTTGGTGTATAAAATGTTTAGATGATACTCTCCCACCCATGGTAGTACTACTTTTTGAGATGACACTTGAGATTTCCATAAATACTTGAAGTTTGGGAACTATGCTTTGGGGAAACCAAGTATCTTATTTATACAATGTATTATATTGTACTTATTATTAATATACCTTGGTGATTAGTATTTTATTTCTCTTCTAATCATGGAGATAGATTATGATACTATACTTATAGATTTGGTAAGTAGGTAGTGTTTTAGTAACATTGAGTTGTGGTGTCTTCTTTTAGGGTATGTAATAGTTTTTGAGATGATATATCTCTACTTTTCACTTGTGACTCATTAGATTCAATACTCTATCCAACTTGCAATTTTAGACCATGGGAAATGGCAAACCTTGAATTACATATTAATTCTAGATTAAAGAGCTGATTATAATTGGGATGATATTATACCTCTTGATTAGATCGATATTTTTCTCTTTTGCTTAATGCCTATTGTTTTGAAGAGATATTTATATACATTTTTCTAAAAGTGAGTAGGGATAGGAGGTATGGAACATGTTGTCAATGTAGGGGTTGATATAAAATATTAATTTGTTAAAAATCTATTTGAACAAGTAGGGAGAAAATTTGTTTTGTGTGTTCGCTTATAAGATTGAAAGGATGAAGTGATCCTTAACCTATGCATGATATGTTATTATTAACATTATTTCCTCATAATTATGAACATAACACTATAAGTTAAGATGTGAAATATGATACTAGAAGTAACTTAATACAATCTCAAGATGATTGTATGATTTTTATTCTATGTATGTTGATACATTTGGAATTATCTATAATAGAATTGTGATTCATTGAACATTGTACACATGTGGAGATCATTAGGTCATGGAGACCTGAAGGAAGAGTGGTGAATTGAGAACATGAATTATAAGTGATAGGATGGTATCCTATTTAACCTCACATTAACTTGTATTATTGGTGCTAAGTTATATGGATAGATAGACTAGTCAAATTTGGGATTTGATAGATGGATCTTGTCAAATTCAGTCATATGGCCATACGCATGTATACAGTGGATAGAGATTCCATATGGATGAGTATTCCATGCTTTTTGTACACTTATATTTACCATTCCTCTTCATCATCATGTTTAGAGCTCTGATTGAGTAAGGAAAGTATTAACATGTTATATTGATCTGAGGCTATATAGAGTAATGAAAGTATTAACATATACACATAATTTTTTCCAAGTGCCCTAAATACTTTTCTCTAGTATGAGAAATACACTCTCTAGAATGGAGAGATGTGCAAAAGGACTGGAAGGTTTTATGGAACTCTTCTTGGTTAGTTGTTTTGACTTTTGTGATGATCTAATGTGTTTTTAGAAAGTTAATAAGGCTTTTACCAAATTTTATGGCTTTATCTTGTAGTTTTGGACTTTGAGGGTGGTCATGATGAAACCAATCAGTGTAAGTAACATTCAAAAAAATTGTTTGCATAATAGGAAATGTCATAATGTAAGGTTTTATGGGACAAATACACTAAGAATAGTGTTAATTGGGAGATCTATGATGAGTTATTTTAGTAAAATTTACTTGATATGATACTTTGTTTTTATTTTGTCAAACTCTGTTTGTTATTCAAAACTTTTGGTTAAATAAGTATCATCTAGATGATGACTAGTTTTAGGGGCAAAAGATGTCACATCCCATTTTTCTATTCCAAATTTTAGGGAACTTATTTATGTTACCCTATCGATGAACCATTAATCCTTTGTCAATAATGTCATACATGTCATTTGTGATGCATCAACAATGCTACATGTGCATGCATTTTTAGCAAGATGCCATGTTGATAAGTAGTGTTGTTCAACCACTTTTTGTTTCATGTGATTTCTAGTATTGGTCTAGTTTTGGGTCATGGGTCTTTGGTGATAGACTCATCTTATGGCATTTTTGTTAAATTAAATATTGCACTTCAATGAAATTGCATATCCATTTAATGAGTGTATTCACATATATATGTAAATGTATTTTGTATATACCTATATATAGTGATATATTATATAATTATACATATGTATAGATTGTATATATGTGTGAATGTTATATCATTGTATTGATATTGAAATAAATAAATATAAAATAATATATACATTTACATACACACACACACACACACACACACACACACACACACACACACATGTAAATGTATATATTATTTTATATTATGATGGAGATTATTTTGTGGTAAGTAGTCATTCATGTAATCTTGGTAACTGGGACCACCTAAACATGACTTAGGTGTAGTATGATGAATAGACCCTTAGTATAATAATCATGTTAATATTTAAATTTTGGCATTAATATACATTATAATTATATATTAAAAAAACAAAGAAAGAAAAAAGAAATTTTTGAAAAAAAAGAAAAAAAGAAAGAAAGAAAGAAAAAGGGAGAAGCCTATTTAAATTAGATAAGGGTAGATAATCACGGATGTAGAGATGTGTAAGATGAAGAAAAAAAATTGAAAAGAATCCTCCCAAGATGCATCATGATAAGCCTTCTCTATAGATGCCTCTTCTATGTTGCACCATTGATCTTCACCATCTTCATTGCCTTCATGTAATCCTTGTTATCACCACATCTAGGGTTCAAACCTCTTGAATCAAAATTTTTAGCCAACAACATTAATGTTGTTTACATATCAAATTTTATTCTTTTCTTTTCTTTAAATTCAGCCTAAGAAAAACACCACCACCATTCTTTTATCTCAAATATTTCAATTTAAGTGGAAATGCATTTCATTCCAGTCAAGGATTTCAACGGACTCAGAAAACCCCTCTACATTTTCAGCAAACTAAAAATATGCATTTATCTCCATGTCTAGATAACACACACACACACACACACAATGTATATGTACTATGGTCATGTTTCCTTCTAAGAGAAGGAAGGGGCATGTGGTCAAGAGAAGAATTGCATTTCTTATTCCAAATGATTTTTACTCTCCTTTGTCTAGTTTTTTGAATATTCATCTTTTAAAACCTATTATGTTCTCTTTTGCTTTGTTAATGCCTGATGTTTATGAAAACAAGTTACCACCATGAAATATTTATTTTAGGTATAAAGTGAAATAATATAATATGGTGACTTATAATACCATCGCTAATCTATCATTTAATCAATAAATTAGCAAAAAACTAAGACATCGTAAGGTGATAAAAGCATTAGCAGGCATAGGAAAATAAATCACAAATATTATATATATTTTATACTATATAGCATGTGTAAATTTTATAAGCTGAAAGTTAATGTATAAGGGTGACTTATATAAAATTATTATTCTCTATGGTAACTTATATACATTCAATTTATATATGTTTTAATATTTTATTATCATATATAATAAACTTGTAGATATCATTAGTAGATTCATCGATTCATCATAGTCCAATGCTACCACATCTCTATTTGACTTATTGGGATGGGAAATGTATAGCTCAATTTCTTCCTATTTCATTGTCTTCATAGATTTCATGTCAGTGTCACTAAATAAGCTATGATGGGATACTAATATTCATTGATTCGATGATAGCATGATGTGACCACCTCTAATTAGGTGTAAATAGTGTTAATCCAAAGAATTGTTTAATATATTATATGTTACTCTTAATTAGTGATTAGTATATATAAAAACATACTTTTCACCATATTATCAATATATCTTTGAAATGATATACATATATCATTTTCATGAAAATTTTTGGGAATAATAATGAATAATAAGATATTGTCATGATTCTTATATCGTATAATTATATATATGGAGTAAGTAAACCATTATGACTTTATAAATAGGTATTTTTACTTGGGTAAGACTATATACATATTATACTAAATACTTTTATGTCTAATTCATATTTAGACATGGTAATTTATACATTTTGTGACATATTGACTCCTTTGTTTAGTGAATGATGAGTATAATGATATTATAGACTATATGACCATAAGTACCCCACTATATAATTATGGATATTATTATGGATCCCTATACATCAAAGGAAATGAGATATAACTTAATAATCTAATGGAACCTGATGATGTGGTATATTTGAAAAAATTAATAGAGAATATTTGCATCTTAATTTTTTTTGTGTAAAAGGCATAAGTTTATGTATAGTGTGGAGAATTCTAATGTATTGGTATGTGGATTAAAATCCTTGAAAAAGGATTAGAATATTAAGACTGAGCCTAATTAGTTTATCTTTTAATACATTCCATATATGAGTTGGAATTAATTAATTGTTATATCAAGGTAAATTTAACAGGATGGGTGACATATTAATTAAATATAAATATTATAGCCTTAACCTTGTTTTTACATAAGGGGAAATATCATTGATTACAAGTCGCTTAGATTGAGAATAAATTACACTATAAATAAAAACATATGATGAGTTATATCCTTAATTAGGAATCTCTTCCAAGAAAATAATTCCTTAGTTATTGTTAACTCTAAAGGTGAGAAATGGTGTTATTTATGTGAATGAAATATGTTACCTTAGAAATCAACTTAATTGGATTTATAAAACATAAAAAAATCCTTTTGAATCTAGAACATAATAATGTTTTTTTCTTGTCAAAATGAATTCTATTGAGTCTTAAACCTTGCCAATCCTACAAGGAGTATGTGTCCATTCTCATCTAGTTTGGGAGGTGATCTAGATCCTTATCATAAGTTGATAAATCACTTATGATGTTTAATGGATATGTATTTATAAAATCTAATTTCATAAATTGGTACATTATTAACATGTTTGAAATTATGGTTGAGACAAACCTACTTATATGTTAAAGATAGTGAGAAGTTTCGTAAGTAGAATTATTTATATATATACAACTATCTATACCTGTATATGTTATGTGATAATGTACATCTTTGACATTCTAGCTTATGTGAGTTTTGATGCAAGTTATATTTTTTGGAGGCCTGTTGAGTCTTCTCACTATAGTTAAGGAACATGGTTATCCTTACTTATGTATGCAATTTTATAGTAAACATATATACCTTTAGTAGTTTTTTTTAGAACTATATTTAGCCCTAATTCTATGTATGTAGGTAACATTATAAATATGTATGGCAGATTAGGGAGTGATAACGGGTATAGAAAACTAACCCTAATAGGTGTTTCTTAGTGTGACATATACTATAGTTTTGATTAGAATGCTAGTAAAAGTAAATAACATTTGTGAAGCACAGTACTATTATGTAAACTTTTTAGTAGGATCAAGTTTGTATCATCTTGTAAGGTGAAAACTTATATGTGGTATATTTTTTTTAGACATTTATATAATAACATAGTGCATCATGAGGCATGCCTAGAGATTATGTTCTCTTTGGATTGTTATTAAAGGTATACTCAGATAGTGTAATCTTGACTTCCCTTATTATTATGGTTGGGTGTAGGATTTTTGGCAGTGTTGAGTCAGGTTCTCAACCACAAAGACCTATCATAGTATGGGATGTCATAGAGTTATATAGTATGGAAAATACCTAGATGGTACATATTTTATTTGTTATATCTTGACCCATACATATACATACACACACACACACACACACAGATATATATATATATATATATATATATATATATATATATATATATATATATATATATATATATATATATGTATATGTG
Organism: Torreya grandis; assembly: GCA_037957365.1. Taxonomy (NCBI): domain Eukaryota; kingdom Viridiplantae; phylum Streptophyta; class Pinopsida; order Cupressales; family Taxaceae; genus Torreya; species Torreya grandis. The sequence continues at coordinate 474,043 of JARHVA010002027.1, forward strand.
TGTGTGTGTGTGTGTGTGTGTGTGTGTGTGTTATGGTTATTAATGTTTGGGTAGAGTGATCATGAACTATATAGTATGGGATATCATAGGATACTTTATCTTAGATGTATATACTCAAGTGGTATATACTATAGTTGTAAGTTTAGAATCTCAACTAAATTGACTATTCAAATGATTTCATTGGTTATTACTTGAGTAGTATATTTATAGCAGTTAGTAGGATAACATGTATACATGCATAAAATCTTGAGAGTATAAATCAATGATGGGTTTAACTATTATGTAATTTATGACTCACTTTGATATATATACTTATCTTATTCCTATACCTAACATGTGAGTCTCTATGGAACAAGGGATGTGGATTTATTCATCATTGCTATTATCTAGGTTTTTATGTGAGAGTGCTTGAGTAAGAATATAAGCCTAGATTAGTAAGGTGTTATACTTGAGTGTGTCAATTAGCTATGGGATTGTAGACTAGAGCTTTAGAAGCTTGTCTGTGTCATGAGTATTTTTTTTCCTATTTGGCTTAGAGTGTCAATCCCTTCAATGATGACATCTTGTGGAGAAGACTATCATAAGTTAAAGGATATCTACATTGGACCTTGATTTTGAGGAGTAAATATGTAGGCTTCCCAAGATTGTGGTGGGACAATGGGTCTAGATCCTTAGGCTAGTTTAGGGTTGACTTGATTAGTGTCACTAGTGACTTAGGGAACCTTCTGTATCATACCTTATACTCTATTGTTGTAGTATTGGAATGTTGGGACAATACTACTTAAATTCATTGATTATATGACTGGCTAAAGTATTATAGTATAACTATGGTTGAATGAATGTTCAACATTTAGTTTTTTTTTTTTTTTAATAAATTAATTCATTATTATAATTACAACTAGACAAGTTATTATAGTAAAAAATTATAAATAAATTTTTTAGTGCAAAAAATAAGCAT
>JARHVA010002027.1:480000-620000 GCA_037957365.1 Torreya grandis
CATGTGAATGGATTATCATTAACAAATATTTCATTTTTATTGAGTCATCTACTTCATCCTCCTTAATTGGTCAATCATAATCCTAATATCTTGCCACTACTCTAATCATAATTGTTTAACCCAAATTCACCTTAAATCACATTGAATTATATTTCATCTAGAATATATTTTACTGTATTTTTCTACTATCGATGAGTTAATTTATAGGGTTTAAAAACCCTTTGTTCAATAGATTGCCTTTGGTAGGTTTAATGTTTTTTATTTCTATTTATTTTATTTTTTTATAATTTTAAATTATTATTTAGACTCTAGAAATAAATCTTAGGAACTATTTACTAAGCAAGCTCCAAGTCTTAAGTGGTACATAGTATGGATTGTCCAATGTGTATTTGTATGGAAACCTCCTTGTTTTACTGCTTCAAACTAAGATAAATCCATTGTATTAGATCTAAAAATAATTTTAATTACAAACAACATGATTAAAGATATAATAATTATATTAGGTCAATTTTTTTAAATTTGATGGGTTAAGTAAATATGGTTTTATAAGGTTATAGCAATCAAAAGTTTAGACAAAATAAGACACAAAGTCAAAGAATAAAGCCCCACAGGCTGTTAAAAATAAGACCATCAACAAAAAAATACAACCAATAGGAAAAGCATGCTAAGAAAAAAAAAAAATAGGAAATACCAAATAAATAAACTTAGACCTCCTCTAAATTAGATTTCTCCTTTAAAGCAATTAGCTAGGTGTCATTTCTGAGTTTCTACCCCGATCCAACATTCCCTTCTTTCTCTAGTTAGAGGACTTCCTTGTCATTTTCCTTATCCAAATCTTATTTAAGCTTGAATATTTTTGATTTAAGGTCATTCAAATATTTTATGATGGTAGACATGGCCTTCCTAATACCTTTTGATTTCTCTAGGAAAACACCCAGTTTCCTACTACGATCAATGTTTTTATATGTCAGTATGCTAAGGTCCATACTCATAGGATTATATGTATACACATAATATTTTCAAAATTCTATCAAATACTAATTCTCTTTATCTTTTAAGAACCCATTGATTCTTAAGCTCTCTAAGTGTATGCCTTAAGGGGTGCACAGGCAAAGGGGTGGGTAGATAATTAGTGCTTCTCAAGATTGTTGTCCCTTTTACTAGATATCTACACACTTGTCTCCTAAAAACCATTCCCCTAAGCTTTGACTCTTATTTTTCACACTCCTATAGTATTTTACCAATTCATTAGCCCTTTTCCTAACCTAAACCACTTTTTGATAGTTTACATGACTATGTTGGTTGTGTCAACCTTGTACAGATATTGACAAAGCCTATTAAGGGTCTACGTCAGCCCTTGGCTGACCTAGTCTGTGACCTAGTGAATTTTTATCAATTATGATACTAGGTTGATCAGGTCAATATTGTTCACTAAAATTTTTGGAAGGGTTTAGAGTTATATCCACCTATATAAACATAATCATTTCACCATTTCTAAGATAAGAGAATAATAAGTAAGATATATTGTGCATCTACTTATCCACCATTCTACTTGAGGATTAAGCTTAGCTTTCATACTTTATTTGGAGATATAGATCTTATATTGTGGATAAGTCTTTTGGATGCATTGATAGGTTGTGTATCCTAAAGCTGATTTATCCTTATCATCCTTGCATACCATAACAACCTATCATAAAGTACCTAGGCCAAGGGAGAGATTAAAGCCTGATGAGTTCATATTCAAAGGTAAGTATTCTTAACTTTGTTCCTCCTTTGTAAGAGTAGATATATATGCATTTTTACTTCTCTTCCATCCATTATAACTCTATATACATTGATGTGAGTATATGTCTTCAATGTAGGTTTAATTTTAATGTTTATTTCCCCCACTTTATGCCACAAGATTTGGTGAGCACTAGATTATATTTTATTTTACTTGTTATTAGTTTAGTGAATATGAAAACATAAGACCTATTTAGGGTTATTGCATATTTTTCCTTGATTGGAGTTTTTAGAACCCTCCATATTAATATTATTATGGTAAGATATCCTTTGGATAGGTCTAGTAGATATTTATTGGTCATAACCCTAATTATCTAATGTATCCCAAATTGGAAGTTTAAGTATGATCTATCTTATATAAGCTAAGATTGATTTATAGATTTGATGAATTTATCATTGCATAAATTTTGGTGAACTTGATGTGAATCTATCCCTTGTTAGTTTTCTTTCATGTTATTCATTTCTATAATTTTATTATTTTTCTATATTTGTGATACTAGGTTGATAGGACAATATAGTTCTAACTTTTTTGCATAGGTTTAACACACATTCACATCAAAATGACTATGTTATTTCTATATAGGTCTTCATTAGATATAACTTACTAGATTAAATAGGTCAACACAATACTCTTATTCAGTAGTAGATAATAGACTATCTTAAATAGGTCAACTTATTCTTTCATACAACATCTAAAATAGCAAACTAAGTCATGAATGTTGACTTAGTATTAAAATAAGCATCTATATAAAAAACTAGGTCAACCAAGTTGACTCAGTCATCTTAATAGGCTTCATCAAATAGGATTTCATTGAACTAGGTTGACCCTATCAACATAGTAGGTAAAACTTGTAAGTAACATTCAAGGCACTTCAACTAAAATTTTACAATCCTCAGCTTCTTCCAACCCACCAAGTTTCCTTTATTTCTCTCAATTTTAATTTATTTATTCATTATATTTTTGTTTTACACAAGTTTGCAATCTTCAAAATTACAATCCTATCACAAATTAGGTTAACCTAGTCAACCTAGTTTTATAGCTTGTCTTATATATAAAAGACTAAGTCAACTTGGTCAACTTAATTATTAAGTAATCTTGATTCTATAGAATATTAGTGACCCTATCAAATATATTTTGTAATTTTTGCATATAGTATCATCTAAACCAACTCTGTACCATTCTTAATTTGGGAATTAAAAACTATATGTTAGTAATTAATTCAAACTTTCATAAACAATCATTTTCATGCTTAGAGTATCTCACATAGTCTATTCTATCACTTAGATTTTCACCCCTTGAGGATATTAATATCTCTCCTCATCCAAGTGGCACAAAGGAAACATCTCTACTTGTTGTGGGTAATAATTTCATGAGATGAATCTCTAGAAGGGATAATTCCCTTGATGCACTCTTTAAATTACTTTCTTGCCTATCAAATTTGGATGAAAAGGGTTAAGAGAACAAATAAGAAAGCTAAAAAATGTGATGCACCAATATTTTTTTTACTCCTATTGATTTAAATTATACTACTTAGAGTAAAACAAAACTTCTCTTACACAAAACTCACAACGCAAGAAAGATTATCACATCAGTGTTTTATAAGCTAAGTTCAAGAAGGTATTTTGATACTTAGGAGGGAAATGATTTATTCCTTGAGAGAATATATTTATGTACCACTTCTAATACACTTATATACTTGAAATATAACACTAATAAATACCTTTAATAATTACTCTTCTATACACTTGATGGACAATCAAGGATAACATGCTAGAAAAGATCATCTTCTACTAGACAAGACCAACAAGATTACAATAACACTTCATTATATAACATTTAAGTAAGACAATTCACTTTTTTTATTTATTAAAGAGACATTCAAGTAAAAAATTGGCCAAGGTTTCATTATCAACCAATAGAGGCTACTAAAAAGAGCCAAAAGAGTTAATAATTATAGCCTTTGAGAGAAGATTAAGACAAGGGAAGTCCAAAGGTCACTTGGACACTTTTCAATCCAAGAAAAGGGGTTATAATTCCATGAGAAAGAGGTATGGAATGAACCATTAAATTTTAGGAGGACTAAGTGTCCATAAAAGTCATGAAACTTATGAAAAGTGGCATAAAACTCCCAATCTTAGCTCAAACAACTTCCTTCCTAATTTAAACCTATTTGAACATCCCACAACTAACTAGAGATAGGTCTAATGATTGGAATGAGAGGGAAGGAATTCAAGCATGCCTCTCCATGAATTTTTTTTCCTAATCATATAGAATCTTCTAAGAGGAATCCATCACTAGATGTAGTCTAAAAATCTCTTCCTTTATATCACCCCTCACACTTGGCATCAAAAATAGCATCAATTTTCCATGAAAATCCATGGGAGGGGGTGAATGGCACCTAGAAAGACTATCCATGGCCTTATAATGCCCATATACAACATAAAAGGACTCATACTTGGAGTTTTCACCCTTGTGTTAACTATGCCTATTTTGACTGGATAAAAGGAGAGATCTAGTTTTAAGAAGTATTTTTCACCCTTCTCACCCTATGGCCATTTGAGTCTATGGAAAAAAACTAGGACTATGCAGGGTTCCTTCAAAATGACTGTGTGATGCATTACTAGAGACTTTCTCTAGCTTGTCTCCCTATCATAGAGGTTATATAAGGCTATCATGATTATAATGAAGGTTCTTTCAACCTGTAAAGCCACCCAACCTCCAATATTTTCTCCTCACTCCTTGACTAGGACAAGACTAAGTTTTCCTTATATGATTGTGTTCCCTATTTTGAAGAGTGACATGTAGGTTATTAGGATTATTGAAGTTTTGAAAAACATATAGATGATCCTCCCCTAAGCCTTTAGAGTCATACCATATGGTTTGGGCCTATCCCTTCACCTTGATTGACCCAATTCCACTTAGACACCCTACTTTGAATTATTGTCTACATATTCAGGCTGATTATGTTTGACTTATTTAGTGACTCCTATGGGTGTGTGCCATGATTGATATCTAGATATAGTGCATAATATATCCTTATATATTTTATGATAATAATACATGTTTTAAGACCTTGTGTTCACCTTGAATGACCTTGATTATCACTTTAGGACTCAAAACCCTACTCACTATTATAACAGTCAACACAGTCAACTGTGTTGAGCAAAATGAAACTCCATAGGTGAATTTTACTCCATTTAAAGATGACACATCATTGACCAATCTCATGAAACACTTGAAAACCTTTCATGTCTTCTAACCTTGGAGGTTTTATCTCAAACTTGCATGTTGGACTAAGTGCTCCTACAGTTTACTGTAGGTGTGCTTTTCCATGGAGTTAGGCATAGATGTAGGTTTAATTACATTTTTTAGGATTTATCTAGGTGCCTAATGTCCTCATTTAATTACTTCACACTATGATATAATTATATTCACTCTACTTATGCTTGTAAAAAAGGTATATACCAAGGTTATCAAACATAATCCCTTTGACAACCCTACGACTAGTTTGTAAGCTTTATTATGGTGAACAGGGGACCTGTAGGTGCATTGTGTGGTTAAATACATCATATGCCAACCCAATATTGATGATATTCATTTTATTAGTGTGAATTTCACTTATAAGGCCATTTTATCCCTTAGTGATATGTCACTTGTGCCTTCAAAGTATGTAGACACTACTATTTGGTTTTAGTGGCTTTGTAGGAAACTTTAGGCCTTATAACATGTTCCTTACATTTCTTAACTACTCTCCAAACTCTGAAAAGACTTTATCCCATGATTATAATACAATTTTAGGTCATTTATAAGTAATATAAATCTTTGGAAACATGCTACAAGATATTATCAAAGCCCCAAGGGACTTTGTTTTCCCATTTAGGGATTTAATCCTTGAACTTGTAATGATCACTCTTGAAATAGTTTTCAACTTGTTTATCACTTTAGTCCTCTTGGTATGTATGATATGATCCTTTTGGCATGTTATATATTCAATTATTATTTCATCATTAGTTTTGAATCCTATATACAAGTACCTCTGCCTCTGCCAACAAATCCTATAGGTGCACCTTAAAAGGTATGCAGGTAGACTATATGTAAGTGTATACAATGAACATGAATTATAAGTTTAAATGGTGTTTATACCTTATAAAAAAATTCCAAGAAGACTTTACTCATTATAAAAACCTTTTTTAGCTCAAGAACCTATTTTCAACATGATTAGCTTCAATGATAATGTCTATATGTGCATTCTAAAAACTTGCAGGCAGTGAGCAAATTGGAATCATGTGTTCAAGGAAATTACTTGCATAGTGAAATGATATCCCTTTAATGGTGTTTATATGAAACCTAAATATGTTTCAAATCTCATTAAAAATTTCACACTTCAATATCAATGGTGAACCCCCTTGAATGCAACTAGTTGATTGATATGACAATCATATAACAAATTGACTGTATGGTGACTTATGATTGCAACTCATAGAAAATTTTCTTGGAAAATGATATTGGAAGGTGGAGGGAGATAAATATAAATTTTATAAATATTATAATGAACCTAAAAAAACCTCCTAGATCTATTATCAAATCATGAAATCTTGAACATGGTAAAAAACTACATATTGCATAAAAAGGTGCTTCCTCTTGTAACCTAAGCTATTTTACACATCCAAAATTCATGAAACTTGAAAAAAAGAATGGTAATAACTTTAGGAGGATATAAGAAATATATGGAACCAATATTAATAGATATATTATATATAATTTTTTAAACCAATGCAAAATATCTAGGGTACATAGATTAGTAGGCATATTTGAAAGGTCAACTTCTTAGGAATGGTTCATATAGATTAGAAAACCATTCCTCTACAAAAAATGTCAAATTTAATTTGAATAAGTGTATAATACACCCCAATGATAATTTTTACTTCATCCTCTCATGCTGATCATAATAAGTACAAACTTGAAGATTGCTTTTACTTGTTAAGCCTAGTAGAAGGAGAGATAAGTGGGTTTCTTCATTTTTTGGAGTTTTAAATCAAAATGATCACTAAATTTATTGTATTTAAGATTTATGTAAATTATTTAAATTAACCAAACTATAAGAGGTAAAATTATGTACACCTCATTAAATGCTCAAGTTTTTCAAGAAAACTACCCTTTTTAGGAACCTACCAATTTTCAACTAGTAACAGTTACCAAATACTTTATAAGACACATGGCACATGAAAAAAATATTGGAACCTTCACACTTCCCTATAAACTTGTAAAGTCATTAAATGCTCAATTTTGACCCCTAACATGACTCAAAAGGACATATTGGCTAATAAAATTAATGACCAAGGCTAATATAACATTGAATAAACCTAAATGACCTGTAATATATCTTATTATCAAATATTCAACCTCCTAAAACACTTAAAACTCAATTTTTGACCTAGGGGTACCCTAATTTGACCTAAAAGTCAAATTTGGTCAACAGTCTAATTAGGTGGTTTTTTAATATACCATTTAGTTACACTATTTTGTTCTTTTTTTTCCCACTACCAAATCACATAATTTCAAAATGCATTTAAGCATTTGTCTACCCAAGGCCTACCTACTTCAATTTCATCACCAAGGGGGAAGCCAACTTGATTTTATAGCCAAGTATAAACATGTGGTTAATGGTATATATTGGCAAAGCACCTAACACCCTTATCATTGTAGGATTGTGAAGTGAAGGAGTAAGACCCAATACCAAGCTAGTGTCATTGCCAACACAAATCCCTTTCAGCCTAAACATATTGAAACCATTCATAGATTGCTTTTTAGTTCCCTATTTTCATCCAAACTCCCTATCACACTTAAAATAACACTTTATAATAATCTAACAACACTAAAGTTGACCAATTCATTAGCATTTACTTTTTAGTTGACTACTTGATCTTTTTTCAATATATGTTGTATTGCAAAAAATTACATTGGCAAATGTTGGTGCAAGGTTTTGTGTTGTGTGCCATAATTAGATCATTCTCATTGATCCAATTATTTATGTGTTTACTTTCACTTTTTTCTTCAATTAAATTGAAAATTTTTTCCCTAGTTTTAATACACTATTTTTCTATTTGATACAGTCTCTTATATACTATCTTTTTTGCTTGACTACAATATTGAGTTAAATTGGTCAACCCAATACTCCTTTTTACCTATTAGGTTACAATACTAAATTGACTTGGTCAACTTTATATCCTTATTAGACTATCTATTTTCATGTATACAGTACTAACTTGACTTGGTCAACTTTGTACTCTTTTACCTCTAATTTATAGTTCTAGGTCGACCTAGTCGACTCTATACTCTTATCTATATCATTCCTATCTTTTTTATTTGCATCAAAATTGCCTTCCATAATCTCTCTCCTTCATCATGAAATTCATGTTTGAATAAAACACTAAGTTTATTTCAATAGATATGATGAGTCTTACGAACCCTAATAGGTTCTCCCATAAGTAACTTGTGGTTTGTACCCTAGATTCAAGTATTGTGATGTATCCACTCTTACTACAAACTATGGGACCCAACCTCATTCCCCTTCAATTCTTAATCCTCTCTTCTCATTTTAAAATTAACTTGAATTAGAGTATACCCTATAAATTCTCTTCTTCATCAGTGAATTTCCTTAACATCAAGGAAAGGATCCTTATACTATTCACCATCTCATGATAAGTGGTCATGTCAAGGATCCCTATTCACCATCTCCCACATTCTCACATGGATTTGGAGATACTAGATTCTTTTCTTCTTATCCTCTTCCATCTATTTTGACCCCTTCTCATTCCATGACATCTTCCTCTTTGATTTCCTCCACCTACATGCCTAGTATATCTACTAACATGGTAGGTTTTACATCTAGTGGGCCTTTTCAAAGACCCACTCTTCTTAATTCTTCCACTGGTGCATCATTTTATACCAATGTTAATCATGCCTCTAGTTCTGCATCTTCTCATCCCTCTACTAGTACAAATTTTTCCACAAAAGCAAATTATGCCAGTAGTGCCTCACCAATAATTCTTCTCAAGATACTACTAACACCCATAATGGTACCCAAGCCACTACTACTAATTCCAATGCTTAAGAAAATGCTAATAATGCAATTCAAACTCATCAAATCCTATTAAAAATTTATTATCAAATGAATGATTTCCAATCTAAAAATGCAAATCAAATGATGAAAATGAAAAATCATCTTATCCATCTTCAAACCCACCCTCAATATATGCCATAGGGCACACATAACCAAAATGTTCCCCCACATCCTCTTCAATATTCCCATGGTAATATTATTCCTCAGCCTCCCCTTGTCAACAAAAAATTTAATCACCTTTAAAATGAGCCTCTTACATCTCAAATTTCTAATATTGATATAGGAGGTATCACCTTGACCATTACTTACAATGGGTCAACCAATCCTACTCTTCACTTAAAAACATTTAGAAATCTATATAAATACTGGGTCAAATTAAATACCTTTGCCACTACCAAGATACTAGAAAATACTCTCAGGATGATGATTTATATTACTAAAACCAACTCAAATCTCATTCTATCACTAGTTTGAATTATTTAGTCAATGCTTTTGTTCAAGAATTTTAAACTAGTGACCTTCTTGAGAATACCTTAGCCCATTTTATCAATTATAAGCAACTTGAGACCAAAACCACACAATTTTTCATCAAATAATGGAAGACCTTGTCTAAAAAATGTGAACATAATATGGTATATGAAAACCTCTTTCATCTATTTATGAATGCTCTTTTTCCCAAGTTAAAATATCAGGTCTAGACTCTCTCTCCATGTACTTTGGAAGAGGCCACTAACCAAGCCAAGTGTCAATATTTCTTTATGAATCATTTAGAGCCATCAAAATATTCTATGGGTACTTTCATTTTAATCAACAATAAGAATCATCATGCTAAAAATGATGGTGTCATTGACTCTTATGATACCATTCACACTATTCAAGCTATTATTCCCAACCAAACTTCAGAATAAGCTTCCCCTCCCAACCACATCACTAATCCTCATTTACCTTAAAAAAATAACATCAATGTTCATAATCCTTTATCTTTAGAATAATAAAAAAATCATCTACAAAGGCCTCTCCCATGATAAATTCATCCCATTCAACCCATGAAATATTGGTACAATCCCAATAAATTTTATTGGTTTCATGGTAGTTAGGGTCATTCTCATGAGAATTGTAGGCAAATTCATAATTTGGCCATGTATTTACTTCTTGGTCCCAATTTTGGCCATGATTATATCATTTATAAATGTTAACAAGACTATGACATTTCTTTCAAATTACATGAAACACAAACTAAACTTCAAGCTTTGAACTGGACTAATGCTCATTTGTCCATCTATAAAGATCCTCTTCCAAATCACCAAGATAACCAAGATAAGCCTACCAACTTTTAATATAATGTTGACAATATTTTTTACCCAACTCTTAAAGAGAATATGGTCAATATGACTAATATGTGAAGGGTGGTTTCTTTCATTGATCCTCATCCTATCCACACCCCTCAATTGTCTCACACATTTCATTTTATCCAAGACTCTTCTCTAACTCACTTAAAAAAGTGATGACCTTATATATTTTTATGAACAAATTATAATACCTCCCTTAGATAACACTTATCATGTGATTTATACCATTCTTATAGCCTCTTTACCTATCACCTATGATACTCAAACTTCTATCAACACTTCTTCTCAAACCAAACCTACATCAACCACTCCATCTTCATAAGACAATCAACATACTTATCCACCAATTAAACCTAATTCATCTTATTAACATAAATTTACAAGAATTTCAACTCCTCCTTCCAAAGGCCTCCTTTAACACTATGTACCTCTTTATAGTAGTCCCATTATGGGTTATGATGAATGGTATCCTATCACAGAACTCACTCATCTCCCATTACAAATCCCATTTCTCAAACTTATACAGACCTTTCCACATCATCATAATTATCTTAAGTAACTATTGTTCAAAATAAACATCCCTCATCCTCCCCTAGCATGATGTAAAGCCACTTTATCTAGATCAAAAGATAACATTTTATGAAAGTACAAATATATGTCTATACATGTTAATGAAACACTACACACTTTTATTTTCCTCAAATTCCCCATTACTTCTATGATCTATAATGAGATTATACTTCATACATATGATCCTCTCTTTTTATCAGTGTCCAAATTGGTGATATCTAAGTCAAAAATGCTTTGATTGATGACGGTTATAGCACTTGTGTTGCCTCTCTTTATTTTATCAAAACCATTTGATATTCTAAATGTAATATTACATTTAAATTCATCATATTTTAAGGCTATAATAGAATTCAAATGCATCCTTTAGGTTGTGTGTGGCTCCCCATTACCATACCACCTATCACCATTCATGTGAAGTAATGATATTTAACTTTCATCTATCTTATAACATGTTTATTGATAGGCAATGGACTTATCACATGAGATCAATTACCTCTTCCACCTACCAATGTGTTAAATTTATTCACAATGTATTGATGCCTAAATGTGTATCATAGGTGGTCCATAGTGTTTAATAAACAATTCTCATTTCTAAACTTAGAGAGTCTATTACATGAGTTACATGTTGTGATAATCTTGCTATCTTTATATTAGTTACTGGTTGGGAGCCACCATGGCTTAATAGTTAATATTTGACTTTGAAGATGATCTATGTTATTTAAAATGGATTATTCTCAAAACTAAGTCTAAATATAAACCATGATGAATATTCACAATGAAGCTAATTTTAGGTGAATTGATAAAAAAGAGAAAAAGGAAGGGTAGGGCATAAAATAGAGGTGTTGTTGATCTTTGATTTAAACATTACGAAAAATTTCTAATTTCATTTGAACATGCATTTAACCAATGTGCAATATGAAGTAGCATAATCTCAAATCATATCACACATCAAGAAAACATCCAAGGAAGGTATGAAAAGATGAAAATAAGAACAAGATTCACTTTAAGAATTTTAACCTTGCAAAAAAATAACATTAGACCAAATGTAAGAAGAGCAAAGAAAGCAAAGTAAACCTAAGAAATTTCATCTAATCTAACATTAGCACAAATTATCAACTCTTCATTTAAAGACATACATATATAATTCATAATAACCATTTAAATTTGAAGATGAGACCAAAAAATTTAGAGAGAAACCATGATAACAATTCACATAAGAGAAAATGGAAAAACTTTGTATAACTCCATTATATTCATTTGCTCAAAAGTAATAAATAGTTTTTGGGTACAAAAACTCTCCCCCTTTTACAATTGGCAATACCTCTTTATATAGGTAATTCATGAGGTATGTTAGTCAATAATGAAAAATCACATTTGTACATGTGTATAGGATAGTTTTCCTTTCTATTATATTCTAGAATAAATGCCTTTTTCTAATATACTGATCTATAGGAAATGTACTTTACAAGCTATACATGCCTTTACAAAAATAATATTCATTTTTAATGCTAGTTATAAAAGAATATTCCAAATATAACTAACTTTGGGACCCTTGGGCCATTGAAGTCCCCTGTTGTTGTTAACTTCCATGCAATATCTTCATTATATAATGATTTTCATTGATCAATTGAGGATCAATAATAGGTCTCATGAAAAATTCTCTTTCTTGACTCTTTAGGCTCTTGATATATTACAAGCCCTTTTCAAAGCTTGGTTGATGCTCCTAGAATCTCTTATCTCTTCCTCAAATGATAAAGGTAGGCTCATGATCTTCTTAATATCAGCCCCTATCTTCCCTTGACCTTGATTCCTCACCTCTTGTATGAATTAAGAAGTTCTATGCATGAAATCCTCATCAATGATAAGGCCCAAAAGACTAAGTGAGGTGGGATATTTGATTAAGCTATCTGATATATGTAACATATTATCTTCTTTCTATTTGAGGTCCTTGGAAATGTCCTCCATCTACTTGGACCAACTACTTAGGGCTTTGATTTTGTCTACCAATATAGTCATAGCCATATCTAAATGGGCTAGGTTGACTGTCTTGAATTTAAGAACTTGATTCTTGGTCAAGGATTTGATCAAGTCATTATCTTCATATCTTGAATATTTACATTGGCCAAATTGGCCTATATCCATGGAATTTTACTTACTGATTACCTCTTGTTTAGTTTTAACTAACTTTAATTAATTGAATAAGTCAATCATGGTGTCCTCAAATATCTTGAATCTATCTTCTCTGATTGACAAGATGGCAGTCTCTTCTAAATTATTTTGTCATTTCATCATGCCTTTGATGATATCCTATAATTTATTAGATTGTGCTTGAACTATCTTTAATGGGTCCCCTTTGAAGATAGGAGACTCACCAGGCCTTTATCCTTCTATTAGAGTTGAACTAATAAATGGTTTCACTTTCTAAAAGGTGAATTCTTGTCTAGCAATCATGGCCTTCTTTTATATCACTCTTTCCTAGCTAGTGGTCTCTATATTGAATTATTCTTTCATAGATAATAATTTAACTCTCTTAGGCTTGATTATAATGAGTACAAGTTGAATTAGGGTTTATGTACTTATCTAGGCTTTCCTAAAGGTTTGTATAGTGCTTTAATGGTGGTAACTATTTAAACTTGTGCAAGCTTTGTGACTTACATCCTAATTGGATTATGTACTTATACCCTTGAATTTCTTGGGTTTTTAATTGATTTGATTTAACTTATGTGGCTTTGATGTGGCATCATCATGGCATCCTTATGGAATTTTCATGATACTTTATCATTAAAATTTAAAAAGTTACCATTTTATTTTGAAAAATCCACCTTGATCTCACACCATTAGATTTTCTTTACTTGTATCAATTTGGTTCATCGATATCAATTTGAGGACTCAAATGCTATTGGCTACTTTCTACATTCTCTATGGTTATGACACTTTTAGTTTCTACATTCATTTTGAGCTTTATTGAAATGTCAATGTTGATCTTGTACTATTTATCTTGTTTGCATGGGTCAATCATGTTCTGTTAATCTTGATCTACTTAATTATGCCTCTTGCCCCATAAACCATTGATAATAATTTGTACAATCATCTACATACCATCGATCTTTGAAATATTCTCAAACTTTGATTTGTGGATCATGGGTATGCCACATGTCATCTCCATGTTCATCCTCAAGATTCTTGAATTTTCAACATTTATTACATATTGTTAAATCATCTTCACCCAAGCAAATGTGCTCCATTAGATCTTGATCTATAAGGTCAAACACAATTAGTTTTTGAGTGTTCTTTGGTTATGAGTGTGAAACTTGTCACCCTGTTGATTGTACTAGGGCTTCATTAAAGTATTGACTCAATATGCACTCTGAGAAAATGCGTACCATTGATCTTTGGAATATTTTCAAACTTTAGATTAGGGTAAGGTATTTGTCTTTAATCTCAAACCATTAGAACTTGATCACTTGAGAAAATGTGGATCATTGATCCTATAGATTAAAAAGATATTTAAGTCAGGCTCAGGAAAGTAAAAAACTTACCATAAAGTTTTCAAACTATGGTTTTATTTCATGTTAATAAACATAGGTAAGACCTTAGGACAACATTTTTAAACTAAGTTTTAAACATGATAAATGAGATAAAAAACATAATAAAATACATGGCATAAAGTCTTAGGATAAGGCTTTGAACATTAGAAAAGAGGACCTATTATTAGTTAGATCATGTGGAAATAAAAGGGACCAAGGGGACTCAGGAAAATAAAGAGACCAATCATAAAAATTTTAGACTAAGTTTGGTTGTGTTAATAAACATAACTAAACCTTAGGATATAAACTAAATTAATCCCATGGCATGATTAATCACTCCCACATAAATTGTTCTCACCAAATTTGAATTTAATTTAAAAGGGACCTAGTTAAAACAATTAGACTAGGGTTTTTAAAAATAGATTCAATTAATCTTTGATAGATGAAAGGCTAGCAAAAGATCAATTTAACATTGAAGCACAAACCCCTAAGTATGTTCATTCATAAATGAGATTCCATTTAAATTAAAATATATAAACATAGTCAACAATCATTACCAAAATTAGAAGGGGTAAAACCATGATCACTTGAAAACATGTCAATTAATGCAAATGAGAACCAGGTGTGGATGATATTCAAATAAAGATATTGTAAAAACATGATAGTGGTACTTTGATCAAGTTATTTTTCAAATTTAAGGTACAAATATACATAATTTGAAATAAGGGTCCCATTTTTTAGGAATGGGGGTATGTTGACCTCAAAAAATGGTGACTTCTAGGGGAAACATAACAATATTTTAGAATTTAAAGACTCTTGTTTAGACTAATAACTAGGTTACTTGTTCCACTTGTTTAAGCACCATTATTAAGATTAGTTCATGGTTAGAACAAATATTACACATGTATAATTAGGATCAAACATCAAGACATAGCCATGTTTTGTGTGTGATTTAATTCCACTTACTAATTGCCATAGGATTTAGAGAACAACTTCTAGATTCATGACCTTAACCATTAATATTGACTTGCAACATATTTGGATGTTAATTAAGAATCATGATTTAGCTCAAGAAAGGCTTAGACATTGATCTATTACCAACTAAACATCCATAGCCCCAAGGTAGATACCTTTGGCTTCACTCAAGGCTTTGATCCACTGCCATCTAGGCATCCATAACCGTGATAGAGATTACCAAAATCACCTCTACCTAGAAAACCTTTTGATTTTTTTTAATAAATTATTATTTTTGTATTTTTATATATTATGAATTTTTAACAAAGGTTGGAAACCAAATTATCCAGGTTTTGGGATTTAGTTGAATGTTTGATCTTTAGATAATCATCCTTGGATATAAACTTTGTCCTAGGCAATTAATATTTTTTAAGTACAAACATGGTTTTATATTAATGATTCAATATTTCACCCTATATGTCTAATCATTATTAGAACCAAAATTAGATCATAACAAGGTTTATAATCTCAAATAATAACTAACCTATTCATTAGCATTTACTAGTTTCTCTAAACTATAACATTAAGCTCATGCTCCAATAATACATGATCAACCAATGCTAAGAAAACATACATGTATTCCTAAAATATGGAGTTCCATTTGAGTATATAAATATATTTTGAGTTGAAGACTATCCAAAAGGACTTATTGACATCAATAAAAAAATCATGAAAAATAAACAAATATATACAAACACTATGCACAAAGAAGGGATAAGAAGGAAAGAAATAGGAAAGAATCTAAGCTAAGCCCTAAATACACTAACTCTAATTAGTCTTAAAGTTCATTCCATGAAGACTTCAGATGGGGTAGCAGAGAAATAGTGCTTGAGGTATTGCCCATTGGTTGGTAATGTAAAATCTACTCCTTACAAGTCTTTCAGTTTGAAGGTGTTGTCTCCTAGGGTCTCAACAATTTGATTTGGACCAATCCATATAGGTGTGAACTTCCCATGTTTTCCTTTTGGTTATAAGGGTTTGTCCCAAAGATGAACA
The DNA here is from genome assembly GCA_037957365.1 of Torreya grandis. Classification (NCBI taxonomy): domain Eukaryota; kingdom Viridiplantae; phylum Streptophyta; class Pinopsida; order Cupressales; family Taxaceae; genus Torreya; species Torreya grandis. The sequence continues at coordinate 496,363 of JARHVA010002027.1, forward strand.
AAATATCCTTGTCTAAACACCTTTATCTTTGAATGTTTATCAAACTACCTCTTGAATACAGTTTGGTGTCTGCTAAAATTGTCAAAATATTCCTCTCTTACATCTTTCATATGTATGATGTCTAAAAACCTTAAACTTGTAAATTCTTAATCCTCCTTCATGTACTCTTGCATAAACTTATAAGTTTGTATCTTGAGTTTTATGGGGAATATAGGTTCTTGACCATATACTAGAAATAATGGTGATACCTTAAGAGCTTTCTTGACTCTTGTTCTATCTACCCAAAGGGTATACTTAAGTAGTTTGTGTCATATCCTTAGTTTATCAGCTACAAAATTCCTTATGTCTTTCATCAAGTTCTTATATGTTGATTCTGACACTCCATAACCTTGAGGATAATGGTTTGATGAGAACTTGAGGACAATGTTGTCATGTGCCAACTCAATCATCTCAATGGATGTAAAGGTAGATCCATTATCATAGACTAGAGATGCAGGTGTCCAAAACCTTGTGCATATGTTTTCTTCTAAAAATTTGATCGCCTCTTTAGTACTGCACTATTTATTTTCCACTAGTTCAGTCTATCTGGTGTAGTAGTCAATAGTAGTTAGAACATACTTGTGACCATTAGATTAATTGGGGTTAATGATCCCATTAAAATCTAGTCCTTATTGGGAAAAGGGTTTATCAATCATTACTGGCTTTAGTGGCATGGCAGACTTGGGCTCTTTAGTGTTGAATATTTGGCATGAATGACACTCCCTGAGATGTTTGTGAGCATATTTGAAGATAGTATGGTAGTAATAACTAACTCTAAGGATATTATGGGTTGTAGTCCTCCTAGATAGATGTCCACTTCCCAATTTTTCATGGAACATGCTCAAGATCTTAGATTCCTCTTCCTTGGAAACACACCTTGGCTAAATGCCTTCAAAGTTATTCCTATACAACACTTTATCCTTGATCAAAAAATGAGATACTTTAAGCCTTAAATCTCTCTTTTGATCTCTACTCAATCCTATAGGATAATAGCCATTGATCAATACATGAAATATAGGATCACACCAATCATTAGGCTAAAAAATTTATTGTTCTACCTACATGACACTTAGTTGGGGATTAGTATTGGCAATCAACTGATTTAAACCTTGGAATCTTACCAACTTTTTAGTATTCATCTCTATATCATATTATTAGATAATGTACATCCACTTACCTCTCCTTTATCCAAGTTCACATTGACTAAGCATGATCTTAATGGTAGGGTCTGGTAGTATTGCATTACCTTATTTTTAAGGATATAATGCCTAAATTTATTGACTACCTTAACTAGATCACATGATTTTTTGTTAGTAAGAGAATAATTCAATTCAAAAAAAAAAAATAGTCCTCATGAAAGTAATAGGATGATCACATCCATCTATCTTCTGAGTTAGGACAACTACAATTATATGGTCAAAAGCAAAAGAATAAAGATAGACGTCTTTAGTAAAGTCTAGACTTATCATCATAGGGGCTTGTCCAATTACTTCTTTGATTTTTGATGCAAGAGCATCTACATACATTTTCATGCAAGACATGGTTACGTTGGGATACAAGTCATGTTTGAATTCAAATTTCAATTTATTGTATTTTCCCTCCAAAATGTTGTTAATGAGGAGTAATTGTAAAAAAAAGTAAAGGTAAAAAGTAAATGTTGGGGCTGTTGAGAAAATAAAGGAGGATTGGTTGAAAATATTTCAACTTGGGTATATTGTTGAAAATTAAAAATTGTTTCTTGTTTAATCTTGAGCCCAAGTTGGGCATAGAAGTTAGGAAGGAAACTCTTTAAAAAAAAAAGAGTAACATATGCATTGATTTGATAAGAGGGAAAAAGGGAATTCATTCAAGAGGATAGGGGGATGTAGATAAGAGAGAGGGAGCACCTCATTCAGAGAGGAAAGAAAGAGACAACTAGGAGATTAAGAATGAAGGACAGAGAGAATATTTGGATGTGAGGATAAGAAGAGGGAATGAAGTGTCAAAATAAGGTTTTGGAAGCCATTGATATAGATCATGTATTGAATTGTAAGTATCCTTGTGTGTTTAAGAATTATGGATGTTGATATTCATGGTACTGATTATGCAATAATGATTTCATTGGTAGAATTCCGGTTATACAGTATAGAGCCTTGTGTGTGTGTTCTTTAGAGCTTAAGGAGGCAATAAACATTTTATGATACAAGATTAACACATTAAAACCTTTGGAAATTGTTGTGAGAGAAATTTTAAACTTAATTAAATTGTGATAAGGAAATTGAGAATGTGTGGAAAGTTGCAAAAGTTCAATGAATAGGCTGCAGGCCTGTGTGGAAAGACAACTAGGCACGGTTGGAAAAATGAGTACATCTCGACTTTTACCCAATTAAAAATTATTAATTTTTTTTTGTATATGAGCCTTGGAGTTATTAATACAATTAAAGTGGTTTCAGATCAAATGGAGCAATTTGGAAAAATATATGTTCAAAATACAGACCTGCAGTTCTAAAACAATTCAGAAAAAAGTGTTCCCAGTCACTAAAAAGGCCATAACTTCTAAAATACTAATCCAAATGACTTAATTATTTTTTAAAAAGTTATATAAAATTATTTGTGATGTAATAAAAATTTTTTCATGACAAAATAAGCTATATATTTTCAGATATATATGACTATGTTTTTATCAGCCTGTAGGTGCTCATTTTTCAAAAATTGTCAAAAAGTCAAAGTTGAGTTTTCCTTACTCTTGAGTGCTATAACTTGGTATAAGGATTGGATCATATTTATTATGTTTGAAAGAACTTAATAAATTTTGTTTCAGATTTAAGAAGGGCATAATAATGATTTTGACTTATTGGAGGCACAATTAGGCCTAATAAGACCTACAAGCTTCTAAAGAAGGTAAGGAGTTTAGAGACAACATTCAATATCTTAGAGTCTTATATATTATATGAGGATTGAAACCTGTTAGATACATTGAATCACATGTGTTTAAACTTATTGGAAGCTTTAGATAGATGCATATTGTAGATTGAATACCTAAAGCTCCATTAAGGCTTAAGAAGCTAGTAAGGGTTTCAAGCATCATAAGGAAGATCAGAAAAGAAGATTGTAGAACTAAAAAGAGTATAATATTGCACGAATGGATTCATTGATACAATCATAAGTGAATGTTTTTAAATTGATTGTGGTATCTATCATTTTGGTATCAGAGCTTGAAAGCTCTTGGGATTTGGTAATTGATCATGTTTGCTAATAAGTTGCTGCAAGGATTGGCAAAAGGATCAACAGGACAAAGCACTAGAAGACCCTGTTGAGGAAAGGTATGAGTAACCTTTGATATTTGATTTGAGTTTATTGTGTTTGAGAAGCAAATAGGTGAAAAGGTAGTCTTAGATCCATTGAGGCTTGACAAGAGAGAAGAGAAGCTTGGAAAGCTCAAAAGTAAGGGAGCAAGTGAATGCTCAAGAGGAAGATCCAAAGTAAGGTAAGCTTAGATTTGAGAAATTATTGTTATTTGGTTAAAGTAGTGTCATATTGCAGACCATTGACTCAGTTTGAAGCTCAATAAAACCATTAAGTAGGATCAAAAGACTAGGATGCAAAAGGCTTAGGTGAGATCAAGGAGATTGTCAAAAGACCAATCAAGGAGAAAGGCTTGGGTGAGACAAGTGGACCTAAATGGATCAAGAGACCAAGGTGGAAAATACTTGGGTGAAGATCTCAGAAATGGAAATATTGCTGAGAAAAGAGTAGAGTAGCAAGGTACATGAGGGCACCAAGAAGAAAACAAGCATCTAAAAGAAGAAATGTATGACCAGTATTGAAATTGATAAAGAGATTGATAGTTTGAAAAGAGATTTAGCTAATTTTATAGATAGATATGAGTCTTGGATGCACATGGACAAGCAAGCATGGGTATGGCCAATGAGGAAGAGGTTGAAGTGGCCAATAGATTTCCTAATGAAGAGGAGAAGAAGGTAAAATGAGATTGCTAAGAAGAGAGAAGCCCATAGAGGCAAGAGGATGAGTAGGTTGCCAAGTGAGCAACAAGAAAAAGAGGTGGAGAAGAAGGTTCTCATTGAGGAGAACAAGAGAAGAGAAGAAAGAAAAGATGAAGTGCCAAGAAGAGAACTTGAGAAGATGAGAGTGTTGGTGAAGATAACACTCATAGGGACTTTGTGGTCTCTTATTTTTATATCTAATGTTGTCTTTGCATGGGTAATTGCAGGTATGAGAAGCCTTGTGAAGGTCAAAAGAAAGGCCTTGAAGAATGAAGATATTGGTGCAAGAGAGAGAGGTGAGTTTGTTGTTGATGATAAAGAAGAAGAGATGCATTGGTTAATGCATGAGGAAGGTGTTGAGGACCCCATACAAGCAAGAGAAGAGATGAAAGATAAAGATGACTTCCATGATTCCATTGAAATCCAAGAAGAGGCAAGAAAGCAATGAAGCATAAAGGAAGAATAAAGTACAAACAATCAAGAAGCTATGCAAATCAAAGAACTAATGGAGCAGCACATTAAGGAGGTAAAGGTGAATTCCAAAGTTGATTTTTCTTATTCTTTTAAGCATGAAACTATTCATATGCATGTTAGATCAGCAAAGGGAAAGGTGAAGTTTCCAATTAACCATGGATATGTGATGCCTAAATGGTGGAAGAAGCAAACTCCCAAGCAATAGGAAGTGTTGGTACAAGAGCATGGATGCAAGATGCCTACATGGTTTGAGAAGACAAATATAAAGAAGGACATAAAGCTCAATCAAAATAAAGACTCAAGCAAGAAGCAAATACAAAGCATGAAGGAAGAGGTAGAATGCAAAGTGAGCAAGGCCAGCTATCAAGCAAGACAACAAGAAGATGTCAAAGAGAAGAAATTGGTTGGTGAATTGAACAAGTGTCATCCTAAAGCTATGAATAAGGTATGGATGGCTAAAGATGAGAAATAAAACTTCTCAAAGAAGATGAAAGGTAAGTCAATTGATTGCAATGAATGGGATAATGATGTTTTTGAATCATTGAATGATCTTTTTATGGAAAATGAGGAATGTAAAATGTCTATGAAAACTAATATTCAGTAAGGACAGAGTTCCAAATGGATGTATGATGAGGAAAGAGGAGAGTATGCAGCAAATCAATGCCTCATTTAAAACAAAGAACAAACAAGATGGCTTCAAGCAGAGATTGAAAAGAGCAAGGAGACACAAGGTAAGGGTACTTCAATTATATTTGATGAGTATATTGAAGAAGTTGGTTTGTATGAAGACATCTCAAGAAAGGATAAGATGAAGATTAAGGCTAGTAAAGGATAAGCAATCTTTCAAGTTGATAAGCCCAAGTTTGATGAAGTGAATGGGGAAATAGATGAAAGCTCACTAAAGGAAGAAATGAGAATGTTGGAAGAGCTATTTAGTTCTTCAAGAAAGCTACATACAGGCAAAAACCATGATGAGAACACCATTGGTGAGAGTGAAGCAAGAAAAGAGCACACTAAAGAGGCAAAGACAGTTTTGGCCAAAGAGCAGAAGAGCGGAGGCAGCCAAGAGACTTTATGGTCTCAAGTTTTTACTTCTAACATTGCCTTTGATGTTTTGAATGCAGGTGTTAAAGTTGTGGAGATGAATTAAGTCCATAGTTAAATGGACAAATTTTTGAACCAAGAACAACAAGAATATCTAGAAGACATGTATGAAGATGAAGAAGCATGGAAGCGGGAGATGGTAGCTAAGAAAGAAATGAGGACATATCTAAAGAGGAAGAAAAGCAAAATGAAGGACAAAGAATATTCCAAACAAAGACAAGCATTGGTATTGGTAACAAGACCTTGGGATCTAGGGATAGAGTGAAGACTAAAACATTGAGGAGATATCTCATTTGAACTAAGGTTCAAATTGTTTCTAGAGGGAGAGTATGATGTAGGAGCATCTACATACATTTTCATGCAAGACATGGTTACGTTGGGATACAAGTCATGTTTGAATTCAAATTTCAATTTATTGTATTTTCCCTCCAAAATGTTGTTAATGAGGAGTAATTGTAAAAAAAAGTAAAGGTAAAAAGTAAATTTTGAGACTGTTGAGAAAATAAAGGAGGAGTGGTTGAAAATATTTCAACTTGGGTATATTGTTGAAAATTAAAAACTGTTTCTTGTTTAATCTTGAGCCCAAGTTGGCGTATAAGTTAGGAAGGAGACTCTTTAAAAAAAAAGAGTAAGATATGAATTGATTTGATAAGAGGGAAAAAGGAAATTCATTCAAGAGGACATGGGGACATAGAGAAGAGAGAGAGGGAGCACCTCATTCAGAGAGGAAAGAAAGAGACAACCAGGACATTAAAAATGAAGGACAAAGAGAATATTTGGATGTGAGGACAAGAAGAGGGAATGAAGTGTCCAAATAAGGATTTGAAAGCCATTGATCTAGATAATGTATTGAATTTTAAGTATCCTTGTTTTTTTAATAAATATGTATGTTGATCTTCATGGTACTGATTATGCAATAATGATTTCATTGGTAGAATTCTGGTTATAAAGTATAGAGCCTTGTGTGTGTGTTCTTTAGAGCTTAAGGAGGCAATAAACATTTTATGATACAAGATTAACACATTAAAACATTTTTAAATTTTTTTGAGATAAATTTTAAACTTAAATAAATTGTGATAAGTAAATTTATAATGTGTGGAAGGTTGCAAAAGTTCAATGAACAGGGTGCAGGCCTGTGTGGAAAGACAACTAGGCACGGTTGGAAAAATGAGTACATCTCTAGTTTTACCAAATTAAAACTTATGAAAATTTGTGTGTATATTCTACTTGTAGTTATGAATCCAATTAAATTTTTTTCAGATCTAATGGATAACTTTGGAAAAAGATATGGTCAAAATACAGACCTGCAGTTCTAAAACAATTCAGAAAAACGTGTTCCCAGTCACTAAAAAGGCCATAACTCCTAAAATACTAATCCAAATGACTTGATTATTTTTGGAAAAGTTATATAAAAGTATTTTTGATGTAATAAAAGTGTTTTAATGACAAAAATAGCTATATATTTTCAGATATATATGACTATGTTTTTATCAGCCTGTAGGTGCTCATTTTTCAAAAATTGTCAAAAAGTCAAAGTTGAGTTTTCCTTACTCTTGAGTGATATAACTTGGTATAAGTCTTGGATAATATTTATTATGTTTGAAAGAATTTAATAAATTTGGTTTCAGATTGAATAAGGGGATAATAATTATTTTGACCTATTGGAGGCACAATTAGGCCTAATAAGACCTACAAGCTTCTAAAGAAGGTAAGGAGTTTAGAGACAATATTCAATATCTTAGAGTCTTATATAGTATATGAGGATTGAAACCTGTTAGATAAATTGAATCACATGTGTTTAAATTTATTTTAAGCTTTAGATAGATCATACTGTAGATTTAATACCTAAAGCTCCATTAAGGCTTAAGAAGCTAGTAAGGGTTCAAGCATCATAAGGAAGATCAGAAAAGAAGATTACAGAACTAAAAAGAGTATAATATTGCATGAATGGATTAATTGATACAATCATAAGTGAATTTTTGTAAAGTGAGTGTGGTATCTATCAATTTCCTTGAAGTCTTTCTTTGTCTCTTAATTCCAAGTGATATTAGCATCTTTCTTCAATACGTCATTCAAAGGTCTCACTATTTCTACAAAACCATAAATAAACTTCCGCACAAATTTGACCTTTCTAAAGAAATATTTCAATTATTTTTTTCTATTAGGAGGTTATATTTTAGATATATCATTTATTTTATATAGGTGTATATAAATACCCTCCTTAGTTATAACATGTCCTAATATTTTTCCCTTGGTAACACAGAAAATACTTTTCCTTAGATTGAGATAAATTCCATACATTCTACACCTTTCAAATACCTGCTATAAGTACATGATGTGATATTCCATATTATTTTAAAATATATTTAATTCATCCATGTAGATGATAATTCACTTACCTATCAACCCCTTAAAATCATGGTCCATTATTCTTTGGAAAGTTGTACCTATATATATTAATCTAAAGGGCATCTTTTGTAGGAAAAGGTGCCTCACTTAGTAGTGAATGAAATTTTTAGTCTATCTTCCTTGTTCATCATTACTTATTAATATCCTAAAAAACCATCAAGGAAGGACACCATTATAGAACCACTAACAATTTGAATAACCTAATCAATAAAAGGTAAAGAATTTATATTTCTCATATGCTCTATTTAGATTTCTAAAGTCTACACATAGTCTAATCTCCCCATTTTTATTCTTGAATGGAACTAGGTTAGATACCCAAGTGGATTACCTAATTGGAAACACTAACATTTCATCTAAAAATTTATTGATTTCTTTATATATTAGAGGTTATAGGACATGGTTGATAGGTCTTTATTTTTGCTTAGAAGGCTTGAATGTTTATTTTAGTGGTATGTTATGAGTTATGACCTTGGGATAAAAGATATTTAGGTCCTTATATGACCATGATACAACATATTTATACTTGATTAATATCTCTTTATCTCTTTTTAATTCTTCACTAGTGGTGGTTATACCAATGTTGACTAGTTAAGGTTAACCTTAGGAACCTAGGTTAGCAACATTGTAATCTTTCCTATTTAGTTTGGGTACCTTGATATCCCTAGATAGTTTATTTGTGTCAAATAATATCTTTAGGTAAATCAGGCCCTTGGGAATATTATTGTCATTTAGCTAGATGATCTTATCATCAATATTATCTCTATTAAGAGTATTTTCATCAGCTTCATCAATGATGTGTGCTTCAAACACTCTTGAACTATTCATGAAGTCTAAGATATGTTGATCATCACTGAATAATTTCAAGTGGTTGACATTATCTATTATTGAGGGACATGGGAATAATTCAATATAAGTATTTGTAACTTGTAACTTTGATTGGGCATAAGGTTAGATGTGACTGATGTAAGTTCATCAGCAACCTTATTTACTTCCCCAGGAATTGATGAAATATTTAAAGAATTAAAATATTCAATTAATTTTTACACTCTAAACTTATACTTCTTAATATAGGACAACTTTCATTGATACTTACTTTTGACCTGATTAACTACTAGTTCTAAATCACCAAAAACTAATAATTTCTTGACCTCATGTTTTATTGTAAATTGTAATCCAATAATAAGTTATTCATACTCAAACAAATTATTGGTGCATGGGAATTGAAGTTTATAATAATCATTATATTATTTTCCAATGGGATTTATTAATGCCACTCCTACTCTAGAACCTGATTTGTATCTATCACCATCAAAATATAACGTCCATAATCTAGGCATTGCATGAGAAGTTTTGGGGATACATACTTTTATGGTTTCAAGAGTGTAAACACCCAGGTCTAAGTTAACCATGTTGACCCTCTCATTGGTTGAATTTTACTTAGTGATCATATTATTCATTCTAGGTTCCCTTTTTATCCTAATCTAATTTGGAACTCCCTTTTAGGGTAATCACATGTGTGAACAGTTAGTTAACATGTAACCATTCATAGATCTAGTCTAGGCTCTACTTATAAAATTTACATATACATTAGGGAAGTCTAATAATTAGATGTTAATGAATTATTATATCCTTGGTATAAAATCAATCTGCATGTGAACATTTAAAAATTCACCAATCACTTTGACTCTTGATTTTTCTAATTGAGTCACAACTCTATCAAATTTAATGAGAGTCAAACCTAATTATTCATAAATAGCTTTAGGTATAATATTTTCACATGTACTAGAGTTTAAAAAATAATTATGCAACTTATTACCAAATATCCTGACTATAAGTAGGAAAGGTGGAACATGTACCTTACTTTTGTGTATTGCAACATTAACATGTGTAGACTTTTATGGTTTGTTACGATTCTTAGACAAAGATTCTAATAATAAATCCATTTATTCTATAATTTGAGTTAACTAATGAAAATTAATGTTAGATTTGTTCCTTTTTCATTTCCTCTACTATATTACATCCATTTCTATTGTAATAATTAGATGTATCAACATTAGGTTTAGAGGTACTTCCTTTAGGAGGCTCTAGATTATTATTTGATGTAGTATCAAGAGTGTCAACATTATTTGGTGGATTTGAGGTAGTCAAAGGTTGTTTATATTCCCTATTCCTTAGAGGTTAGGTGTTCTTCAGATATTCCTAAAAATCATGAATCTCTTTAAGGATATCCTCAGGCTCATTCTCCTCTTTAAATGGGAACTCAAATATCTCCACCATGAGAGTTGAATCAACATATTTGGATGACCTTCAAGAAATTGAGGTTCCTAAACCATTTTATTTATCAGGTACAACTTCAAAATTATATGATTATTCTTGAAAAGCTTCAAAAGCAGTGCAAAATTCTAGACAATCTAATTCACCATGTTTTGAAGTATAATTAACTCTACAATAATTGGGCAAAACTACATCACCAAGATTTATATCAGTGACATTATTATTGGTGGATGACTCATTTTTATGGATAGTTTTATTTTTATTTTTAAATATGTTTTAATTCCTATTGAACTTTTGGAATGATAATTTCCTATTAGATATTTCTCCAATATTGCCAACTTGCTTTTGTAGCTGAATGAAATTAGTGCTTAGATTTTAAACTAACTTCAAGATATAATAATTCTCATTCTTGGATTCCTCAAAATTATGAACTTGATTATTGATACTACATTTAGGCATCAAAGCTCTCTAGTCTTGGGGATGGGATCCATTGGTAGATTTATTCAAGAACCTCAGGTTTTGGCTAGGATGTGCATGGCTCAAAGGAAATTAGTTTAAAATTGGAAGCTAATTTAAGGCAAGCATATTTTTATTGGAATTAGGAATGACCTTTAAAATAGGTAGATTTGGATTAATGTTGGGGATATTGTATGCCATTTATCCATGTGGTTGTATCTGATCATTCATTATCACAAATTCAACATAATTTAGGGCTAGTGTATTAATAATATGAATGAATCTTTTAAGAAACATAGAATTCATGCATCTTTGTAGATCTCTAAGGCTAAATACTCATCAAGTCTATAAGGAGATATGGTTTTGATGAACATTTTCTATAATCTAGCATTGAAGTATCTTATGGGCTCATTTAAGTCTCTTTTAACCATGGTGAATTGCTAATATAGAATGCAAGGACTAATGATTTTATGAAATTGATCAATGAAGATTATATTAAAACAATTAAAGCTAGATATGTAGTTTTCATGAAGGTTTAAGAACCATTCAAATGCAACATCTTTGAATGTAAATGGAAACAATCTAAATGCTACATCTTTGAATCTAAATGGAAACCCTTGTCTCTGAACATGACCTAGTCTTTATCCTTGTCAATTCCAGCTTGAAATCTTTGAACCCTATTTTAAATATGATATGTAAGTCTTATCTTTACAAATAATAATGATCAAACTTTCACATTAAGAAAACTTTATACAAATATGCATAAAGGATGGTAAAAGACATCAATATTAAACTAAACTAGCTCAAAGATGTATCCAAACACATGAATATGAATGATTTTTAAATGTTTTAAGATAAAATAAACTCAAATTTGTAGATATCTAATCAATTTTTTATTAGAATAATTATTACTAATTATAGTCATATAAAATGCTAAAATTGGTAGCTTGAGTGTGGCTTGTGACACCCAACCCATAGGTCCCTCTTGCATGCTCTCATGACCCTTTTAAACACCTTTTTTTCTTATTCCCAGTCATCCCTAGACTTTTGAGACCTGATCATAGCTCATATAAACTCCATTTCCCATGTTTATTTTATCCTCCTAGGTCTTGAGCCTATAAGATAGGAGTGCTAAGGTTGAATTATAGCACTAGACCCTAGGATGTCCCATTCATAGCACTCTTGTCCAATCACATTTTGAGTCCAAATGACCATTTTCCCCTGATTCTTCTTCTTCATTGTGTCATCTTAGCATGAATGCATTTAACCCTTAACCAATATATCTGTATAGAAACCCATTCAAATTTCATTAAGAAGAGGTTGGTAATTATTAAAAATCAATTAATAATACAATAAAAACCACTAAGGAAAATTTTATTATTCTCTACATACATCCATCTAATATAGCTACAAGTATATTCAAACCCTCACACCAATCCTTAGCCACCTCAAGAATACCTAGTTTAACATTTTTTCATCTGCTTAATATTATTACACAAAGCACATCAAGTGGGATAACTACATATGTCTTGATCGCTCTTTGGAGTATTGGTATGTAGGTATCATTCCCACATAAGGGGTGTTGATACATGTTCAATGCATCTTACACACACTAACCCCCCCCCCTCTTTCTCAAGTTTCATTCAAGCATACGGAAGGCCTATAGTTTGAATATTAATACAAATCTAAAAGGAGTTATATCAACATTTAAGACTCAAATTTTCATAGGTAGTCTCACACAGGGACAATAGAGAAAACCCAAAAAACTCAAAGCTCTCTAGCTAGTTTCGATAATAGCAGTAGGACTTGGACTATAGCACCAAACCCTAAAGTATCCTATTTTTGGCACTCCTATCTTTTCACTGAACAAAATATAGATCTATATTCATGACACTATCCTAGTCTTACACAACTGGTATCAACCTCTATCTAAGTTATATTAACCCAATTTCAAGATAAGTTATATTTCTCCTCTTTTATTATTATTTTTAGAAATCTATGAAGGTCAAATAAATTATACAAATAAGTACTCTATTTATTATAATATTATTTTCTGATTTAGTCAACTTAGACCTTTAACTAAATTAGGAATAAGACTCCAATATTCCCAAAATTGTTAAATCATTTGGTGAGCCTAAATTACTTCATTTGCATATAAAAACCCTATAAACCCTAGGGAAAACTCCTTGCTAATTTTTTTAGTATTTTTTAAATTTTTTACCTACATATTTAAATAAAAAATTCACATTAATTTTTAAAATTACTTAGTAATTTTAAAAATAATTAATTCTAAATCCTAGTTGAATTTATTAGGTCTTTTTACGGACAATAACCCTAGAGACCCTATGGTAAATTCTTTCCTAAATTTTCCAATATTTTTTTATTTTTTACCTACATATTAAAATAAAAAATTCACATTAAATTTTAAAATTCCTTAGTAATTTTTAAAATGTCATTTTTCAAAACCCTAGTTGCATATACTAGGTCCCTTTGTTTGCTTGAGGTATCACCTTATGTCTAAAATCAGATTCCACATAAAAACAAAATTGGATCTCACTTATTTACACATATTTATTACATTCCTTGAAAATAATAGTGATGCCATACGTATTTCTATCATGTACATGAATGATGAAGTTTACCATATATTAATACAAAACTTAACTATTTGTATTTCATGCTTACTTTTCATAATATGGATTGATATTAAGAAATTTATTGTTTAACATGTTAAGATACCTCTTGCCTCAAATCCCTTGGATCCTCTATCCCATGTTGATTTATGTTGCATGGTCCATTTTACTCTTCCCTAGGTCACTACCCATCATCAATGATCCTAGTTGACACCATTTATCCCTCCACCACCTTGACTTGTCAATTATCTATGCTCTCCTCCAATAGCTACTACTAATCCTATATGGCTAGTAGATAATGTGGTTAGAGATGTTACTCAGCATGCTACCATGTCTCCCTCACCTAGTCAGGAGCCCCACCACCCTCATATTCCTTCCCATCCTAGGCCAAACCCACTCACATAGGTAGATCCACACAAGGCATATGATATTATTGATCAATTGAAAAACACACTAGCTAAGATTTCCATGTTATAATTACTTCAAAAAGCTAATGTGTTTAAGGACATTATTTATCAAGTACTCACTCAGACTTCTATGCCCATTGATTAAGATCTTTCTTATTTTACATTAGTGATCAACACGTTAAAAACTATAAAATATGTTATTTATTTGAATCATGAGGACATTCCATCTTAAATCAAAATTTACCACTATTTATACAAGCTCAAGTCAAAACTAACGTAGTTAAGAGATTTCTAGTTGATAGTGGTTTTAAGCTTAATATATGTAATAATACATTCTTATAGACCATGGGCATAGATATCGCATCCATGAAAAAATCATATAAGAATATTAGAGGGTTTGATGATATATGATAGACATTAGGCACCATTGCTTTGGATATCATGGTAAGGCCAAAAAACCTCTCTACATAGTTTCAAGTTATGACAGGTCCTCTTCATTATAATATTTTACTTGGATGACCTTGGATACACACTATGGGGGTAGTCTCTTCTACTCTTCATCGATGTGTTAAGTTTCTCCATAAATGATACCTATACACATGCCTAATAGATAACCAACCATTTAGTTATTGTCAAATTATAGAGTCATCTTTGATTATTTTACTAGATGGGACACCTCATATCATAGTTTAGTCACCACTTCATCACATTTTTCTTGATCAAATACATAAATATGAGGTAGGAGAGACTAGCACATCTTGCACTCCTCCACTTAAAGTTATGTCCTAAGCTCTAGATACTCAACTAATCATAATATCTTCAACCATTATAGCTACTCTATCAGTCAAAGTTCCTACAGTGGCTACAATTCTATAATCACCAATTGTAGTTATAGCAGTACTAATTGATTATATATATATATATAGCTACTCTGATAGTTATAGTTATTTTGATAGTTATAGATACTCTCATAGCACTACCATCTTCTACCATTACAATTGATGAGACTCCCATATCACAGTTACCCCTTATGGTAAATTATGAGTTACCATATGTAGATGATGTTGAGATAGATTCCTAGACTACTTCAGATGATGATACAACACCCACACTCATAGATGACTATTTGTGTGGATTGAAATTTACACCAATTAACCTAATAGAGTACTAATATGACTCTATAGCTCTAATTACACATCATACATCACTCTTATCATCTCTCACTACACTCTCAAGATATAATCCACATTAATATCCATAAATAGATCACTTGGCACATACAGTTCACATGGTCACCTCTATGTATATAGATCTAATCATTCAGATTTAGGCAACCAGTACACAACATCAACCAAATACTATATTATAGATGTTACTTGATCATGGATTAATTACACTACCTATAATATGATAGATCTATTATCTATTTATCACAACAAGATGGTCATCTATTTTGTCTCTTTCATAGGATCATAGGCCATGATACAAATTCATGTATAACTTTACATTAAAGATTGGATAAACTATAGGTTCAGGGTACTATTTATATTACATCACCTAGAAATATCTTCACCACTTCTACCAAAGCCATCTACCACTAGAGCTAAACATCCCAGAGAAGAATCAACATCTTCACCACTAGAGAAAACTTTAGTTCACCTTTGGTAGGATGAGACCATGTATATAGAGTCTATGTCATATGATGATACTTATGATGATGATCTTAAGGCATTTGGTGATGCCCATGATCCCTTCCTCCATCTCCATCCCCAATGAGCTCCATCCTTGGAAACCTTTACCCCCTCCAACCTATTCTTTTAAATCATTGTGTACATATTGCTTATTTTAAATTACTTGTATATAGTTTCCTTTCAATTACTTGTACATAGTTTATTAGTATTTATTGTACATAGTATCCTCATGATTAATTATACATATATTATACTAAAAAATCCAAAAACATTCAAATATTTCAAAATACCAAAAACAATACAAAATTTCAAAAATCTAAAAACATTCAAATAATTTAAAAAGACAAAAACATTTCAATTGTATGCATTATCCATGCTTTACATTTTTACTACCATGCTAGAATTAGATTTTATATTATATGTTATTTTTTATAAATTTATCTACATTTCCATACTTCATTTGATCTTCTTTGAGTGTGTGCAGTGACATCTAGATCCTTGATTGCTTCACTCTACCCATTGAGGGGGCATATAACTTCTACATTCAAGACATACATCGATATATATACCCACTAGGGGCATTTTTTACATGACTAAACCATATAAATTATGTCATTCCTATAATACACACTCTAGTTATCATTTTGGTGTATATTACTTACTAGCTTACATAAACTACTCTATCAATATTCACTAGTATATAGAACTTATGTATTTCTTAGCATATACCTAGTCTTGTACTCCATGTCTTGAATACTTTCACTTCTTGCATTGATTAGTTAGATACAATTTTATTTCTAGTATTTAAATGCTTTCCTTTCTTGCTTTATGTAGCTAGATGTGATTTCATTTTTAATTTCCTATTTTTTATTCTATATGTGCCTTAGGATATTTGTCAATGTCCTTTACTTCTATTCTTTTATGTGCCTTAGGACATTTTCCAATGTATTTTTCTTCTACTCTTCTATGTGCTTGTGGCCCTCATGCCAACCTTACTTGTTCAAATTATGTGTATATATGGCATTTGAACATGACTTATATGCTTTCTTTATATTTTGAGTGACATGTGCCCATGTTCTTTATTTGATTGGACCCTTGGCCACTTTCATTTGTTTCTTACTTCTTTCCTTGTGTGCTTGTTTCTTGTTTTCTTCTTAATTATTTACAATGCCATGATCCAAATCATGTATTATCTTACTTTCTTGGATGCCATGATGGACATCATGCTTTATTACTCATTGACAACTAAAAACTAACATTTCCAACTTTAATTAAGTATACTACACATGCTCTTACATTGTTATATCTATCTAGGCATATCACTATTGATCTAATAATCTCCAATATAGACCATGCTATATCTTGAGACATTATTTCAATTATTATTGTTATATCTTGTATTTCACAACATAACACACTTGTAAGGCTCTTTATTTTGAGGGAAATCATTAAAGGGTATTCATTCCTAACCTTAGAAGAGGATGGAATAAATAGGTGTTTTATCATAGAGATTAGAGCTCCTTCTGGTCAAAACATTAGTTTTTAGAACATTTAGAACAATAATAAAAGTTCAAACTAGGTAGAACAGACTAGAAAAATAGTGATGATTACAAAATAGTCATCAAATTTAGCAAAGGACAATGACATTGAACATGGAAAATAGTAATATATAGTAGGGTGTCCTATTTTTGTCACTCCTATCTAAACTAAAAAAGCTATATTTTTTAGAAATAGGCAAAAAGGTGAGCTCAACTACAATTTTATCAAATATAGATCATTTTAGATATAATAGTTTTAGTATAGTTTTTCTTAGAGAATCCAAATATAGGTGGCATCATTCTCTCACTTCCAATTTTAGAATTGGTAGTTGGTATAACTTCTAGATTAGAATCCATGTTACAGATACTAGTGATTAGGGGCAATGTGCATGACAAATTCAACTTATTTCCTTTCTGAATTTAGTATATTACTTGGGAATTCTCAATAATTATGTGCCTTAGTCCATCCATGGGTGGTTGGTATCATTTTAGAGTGGATTTCATACAATCCTATCCTCCACATTCTTAAGTTGTTTCCATATAAGGCTAGTTTCTAGTTTTGGATTGGCTTTCATACAGGCCTAATTCTCCTCCTTCTAGAGTATCCAAGGTTGGCCTAATTTCTATTACACATTCAACTGTCCATGCCACATTGTTATATTTCAAATCATTCATGGGATTTGGGATCCATCTCATACAATACACATTCATACCAATATCAGTTAATAACTTCACGTAGTGGGCAATGATGGAGATAAAGGACTAGCTAGCCTTTATATTATTGAGTCACCTACTCAAAGGGATTAGACATACAATATAAACATTGATTAGCACATGCATGATCACATTACTTCATTTATTGGGTGATGATGGATCTAAAGGTCTAGCCTTTGCATTCTTGAGCCACTCTCATGGAATTGAGCACTTATCTCCATTCATGATATTACTCTTAATACAACACATACCCAACATTAATAAACTTAATCTAGCATCACTCAACATCATAAAAGGTTTTGTATTAGTTCACATACTTGGTGAGGTTTATTTGTTCCTTTCTCTTCCTCTCTCTCTTACCTAGATTTGTATGTTCTTATTTTAGATATAACGTATCTAGTAAGAATTGATCTACTCATATTTTTTATAGATTTACACTTCACAACGTGTTAGCTCTATACACACAAATCATCACACAACTTCATGGGCTTCACCCTTATAGGTAAGTTTAGGTGTGCTTTCCAATTTTTTATCCTAGTATTTCACTTTGTTACATCAATAGAATAAGGAGGGGAGGGGAATGTAGTCATATAAAATCTCAAAATTGGTATCTTGAGTGTGGCTTGTGACAACCAACCCATAAGTCCCTCTTGTATGCTCTCATGACCCTTCTAGACACCTTTTTACTTATTCCCAATCATCTATAAACTTTCAAGACCTGATTCCATCTCATCCAGACTCTATTTCTCATGCATTCCATCCCCCTAGATCATTATCCTCTAAGATAGGAGTGTTTGGGTTGGACTATATCACTGGACCTTAGGGTGTCCCATTTTTAGTGCTCCTATCTAATCACATTTTGAGCCCAAATGACCATTTTATCTTGATTCTTATTATTCATTATGTCAACTTAGTGTGAATAAATTTAACCCATGACCAATAGATCTCTATAAAATCCCATTAAAATTTCATTTAGAAGGGGTTGAAAATTATTAAAAATCAAGAAAGAATATAAGCAAAACCACTAAGTCAAATTTCCCTATTCTTTGCATAAAACCATCCAATACAGCTACAAACATATTCAAACCCTCACACTAGTCCCTAGCCACTTAAAACACACCTAACATAACATTTTTGAATTTAAATAACAATATTTCACAAAGTACATCAAGTGGGATAGATACATATGTCTTGATCCCTCTTCGGGGTATTAGTATGTAGGTAATGTGCCCACACAAAGGGTGTGGATAGACATGTTCAGTACATCTTACACATATTAACCCCCCCCTTTATTTTTCAAATTTCATTCAATCATACTGAAGCTATAAAGTTTGAATATTAAATTATATTTACAAATATCTCCATCGATATTCAAGAAATCAAATTTTACATATAGGCTCACACAGGGACAATAGACAAAATCTAGAAAACTCAAATCTTTGTGACTAGTTTCGACAATAATGGCAAGACCTAGACTATAGTTTCACACCTTGAAGTGTCCTATTTTTTATGTTCCTATCCTTTCATAAAAAAAAATATAGATCTAGATTCACGACACTAGCCCAGTCCTATGCAGCCAATATCAGCCTCTGTCTCAGCTATATCAACCCAGTTTTAAGATAAGTTATATTTCTCCTCTTTCAATACTATTTTTAAAAAGATACAAAGGTCAAATAAATTATACAAATTAGTACTCTATTTATTTCAATATTATTTACATATTTCGTTAACTTAGACCTTTAAATAAATTAGGAATAAGACTCTAATATTCCCAAAATGATTAAATCACTGACCTCAAACACCTTGAATTCACATATCTTAAGCTATCTTTACTAGAATTAAACATCAAAATTTAAAAGACATCTATCTTTGTCTAAATAATCACAAAGAATAGTTTGAAGCCATTAAGATCAATGATATTTACACAAATATGCTAAAAAGAACACAAATATGTAAGGAATGCATTGATCTTTAAGCAAAATTCACAAAAATAAGCAAAGATGTTGCAAATTTTCAAAGATTTAACTCACCCTTCTTCTAGCACTAGAAGAATGCCCCTGTTGATCCCTAAATGTGTATCAGAGGTGATCCATAGTGTTTAATAAACACTTCTCTTTTTTTAACTCAGATAATCCATTGCATGAGTTGCATGTTGCGATAATCCTTCTATCTTTGATGGAATAGAGGTAGAGTAAATTAATTGTTTCACAATTTTAAATTAGTTGGTGGTTGGGAGCTACTGTGGCTTAATAGTTAATGTTTGATTTTAAAAATTATATATGTTATTTAAAGTGAATTATACTGAAAACTAAGTCTAAAGCTAAACCAAGATGAATTTTCACAATGAAGCTAATCTAAGGTGAATTGATAAAAAAAGAGTAAAAAGAAGGTTAGCACAAAAAAGAGAGATTTTATTGATATTTGCTTCAAACATTATGAAAATTCTCCAATTTTATTTGAACATGCATTTAATGAATGTGCAACATGAAGTAGCATAAGCTAAAATCCTAACACATGTTAGGCAAACAACCAAGGAAGGTATGAAAAGATGTAAATAAGAACAAGATTCACTTTAAGAATTTTACTCCTACAAGAAAATAACATTATCCCAAATGCAAGAAAATCAAAGAAAGCAAAGTAAACCTAAGAAATTTCAACTAATCTAACAACATAAATTAGAAACTCTACATTTAGATACACATCCATAATTCATAAGAACCATTCAAATTTGAATATGAGACTAGATAATTGACAGAGAAACCATTATAGAAATTCCCACAAGTAAAAATGGACAAAATTTTTAGAACTCCTTTCTTCTATTAATTTACTCAAAAGTTACAAATAGTTTTTGGCTCCAAAAAATATCTCCCTTTTATAATTGGCAATACCTCTTTATATAGGCAATTCATGAGGTATGGAGGTTAGTAATGATAAATCACATTTGTATATGTTATAGGAAAACATTCCTTTATATTACATTCTATGAAAAAATGACCTTTTCTAATATACTGACCTATAGGTAATATACTTTACAAACTATACATGCCTTTATAAAAAGAATATTCATTTTCAATGCTAGTTACAAAAGAATATTCCCAATATAACTAGCTTTGGGACCCTTGGGCCATTGAATTCCCCTATTGATACTACCTTATATGCAATATCTTCATTATATAATGTTTTTCATTGATCTAATGGGGATCAACAATAGTTCTCATGAATAATTCTCTTTCTTAACTCTCTAGGCTCTTGAGATCTTACCATCCCTTTCTAAAGCCTACTTGATGATCCTAAAATCTCCTATCTCTTCCTTATATGAGAAAATTAGGCCATTGATCTTCTTATTATTATCCCCTATCTTGCTTTCAACTTGGTTCCTCACCTCTTGCATGAATTGAGAAGTTCTATGTCTAAACTCCTCATTAATGATCTTCTTACTATTTGAGGTCCTTGGAAATGTTTTCCATCTACATGGACCAACTACTTAGGGATTTGATTTTGTCTACCAATATAGTCATAGCCATATATAAATAGGCTAGGATAACTTTCATGAATTCAAAGACTTGATTCTTGGTCAAGGCTTTGATCAAGTCTTTTTCTTGATATCTTAAAGCTTGCCATTGGATATATTGTCCTGTAGTGATGTAAATTTGCTTACTCATTGCCTCTTATTTGGTTTTGACTGACTTTAAGGAATTGAATAATTCAATCATAGTGTCCTCAAATAGCTTGAATATATTTTATTAGATTAACAAGATGACAGTCTCTTCTAAATTATTTTTTTGTTGCATCATACCTTTGATGATAGCTTGTAATTGATCATATTGTGTTTAAGCTAGCTTCAGTCCTTCTATTAGAGTTGAACATGTGAATGGTTCCACTTTTTGAAAAGTGAATTCCTCTCCAGCAATAATGGCCTTCTTTTCTATCACTTTTTCCAAACTGATGGTCTTTGGATTGAATTCTTATTTCAAAGATTACAATTCAACTCTCTTAGGCTTGATTATAACAAGTATAGGGCCAAATCAAGGTTTATGTACTTTTTTAGGCTTTCTTGAAGGTTTTTTTAGTGCTTTAATGGTATCAACTATTTGAACTAGTGTGAGCTTCATGATTTAGATCCAAATTAGATTACATACTTATACCCCTATATTTTTTGAGTTTGTAAAATATTCAACATACGTGGATCTGATGTGGCACCATGTGCCATACTTGTGGAATTTTTATGATACTTTTCTCATTAAAATTTAAAAATTGACTGTTGTATTTTAAAAATTCCACCTTGATTTCAAATTGTTAGATTCTCTTTGTTTAGATCAATGCAGTTCATTGATCTCAATTTGTGGACTCAAATGCTATTGGTTGATTGTTATATTCCCCATTTTTATAACACTTTTCACTTCCATATTCACTCCAAGATTTTTTTAAATGTCAATGTTGATCTTTTACCATTGATCTCATTTTCACAAATCAATCACAGTCCATCGATCTTGATCTTCTTAATTGTGCCTCCTAATACATGGACCATTAATCAGAATATGTATTCTCATCTACATACCATTGATATTTAAAAGTAGATAAAACTTTAATTTATGGTTTACAACTATTCCACATGTTTTCCTTACATTTATCCATGGGATTTTTGACTTTTCAACATTTGCTATGTGCCATCTGATCATCTTTGATCGAGTGAATGTATTTCATTGGATCTTGATCTACAAGGTTAAATGCCATTGGTTATTGAGTGTTGTTTGGCTATGAGTGTGACACTTTTAACCCTTTCACTTGTCATAGGGCTTTATTAAAGTATTGACTCAATACACAACATTAGATTAATCTATCCTAAGTAAACATGTACTATTAAACTTTATAAGATGTTCAAACTTTATTTTAGGGCTAAGGTTTTGTCTTTAATCTCACATTATTTGATCTCAATAACCCAAGGAA
This sequence comes from Torreya grandis, assembly GCA_037957365.1. Taxonomy (NCBI): domain Eukaryota; kingdom Viridiplantae; phylum Streptophyta; class Pinopsida; order Cupressales; family Taxaceae; genus Torreya; species Torreya grandis. The sequence goes on from JARHVA010002027.1 coordinate 519,032, forward strand.
ATGTGGACCATTGATCTTGTAGATGAAAATGATATTTAAGTCAGACTCAGAAAAATAAAGAACTTAGCATAAAGTTTTTTGACTATTGTTTTATTTCATGTTGATAAACATGGTTAAGACCTTATGACAAAATTTTTAAGCTAAGTTTTAAACATGATAAAGGGAACCCCAAACATAATAAAATACATGGAATTAAGTCTTAGGATAAGGCTTAAAACATTAGAAAATGTGGCCTGTGGTTAGTTAGATCATGTGAAAATAGAAGGGACCAAGGGGGATCGAGAAAATAAAGAGACTAAACATAAATTTTTTAGACTAAGGTTTGGTCAGGTTAATAAACATGACTAAACCTTAGGATAAAAATTAAACTAAGCCCATGGCATGATTAATCATTCCTACATAAATTGTTCTCACCAAATTTGAATTTAATTCAAAAGGGACCTAGGTTAAGACAATTAGACTAGGTTTATTTAAAAATAGATTCAATTAATCTTTGAGAAATGAAAGGCTAGTAAAATATCAATTTAACATAGAAGAATGAAACCCTAAATGTGTTCATTCTGAAATGAGATTCCATTGAACCTGCAATATAAAAACATAGTCAACAATCATTAGAAACATTAAAATGGGTAAACCATGATCAATTTAAAATATGTCAATTAATGCAACTGATAACCATGTATGGATGATATTTAAATAAAGACAATTTGTAAACATGATAGTGCTACTATGATCAAGTGGTTTTTTAATTTTAAGGTTCAAATATACATAATTTGAAACAAGGGTCCCTATTTGTCAAGAATGGAGGTATGTTGACCTTAACATAATGGATCCATCTATATAATTCAAGGTGACACTAATCCTTGGAATTTTAAATAATTATAATACCATGGTGTATTCAAGATTCCAACCCTTGAACCCTTTCCAAGAATTCCATTTCATGAATCTCAATGGTTTAACTTTATTATCAAATCCACCTAAGGTTACAATGGCCATCCCAAAATCATCAAGAATATACCCCCTAACCTCCTAGATTATAATGATGGTGAGACTGACAAAATCAATCTCAAGATTAAAAATTTGGATCTCTCACCTCATCTCATTTCTAAAATTCCTCCCTCTTTGAAACCTCATTCCTATTAACCACCTTGTTATGTTATACCTATTATCTTAACTAAGACTTGGCATTACATTCATCACACCACATTGGATGACTAGGTCATTCCTACCTATTCCATTGATGTTCATACACCTGATTATGATAATGGATATACCTTAGATGATCCATTATTAGGAGGTATTTTTAGGGATCGATATGATAAGATTATTCATTATCATTCCTCTTTACTTTAATCTTTTAGTATATATTATATCATTCCATCCTATATCATTCCTAATTTTAGCATTTTTCCTCTTGATCATAGGGTAGAGATGGTGTGCACACCTCTAGTTTATAAAAAATGTCATAGGAATATGTTTATGGATCATGATATGATTAGTCCCTATCTATTTTTAAGATACCAATACCCCTCTATATTACTTATCCTTGACATGTTTGTGACTGTCCTTCAACCTTCTATGCATCCCACCCCTCCCTCAGTAGAGTATAGTTTGAATCCTATTCCAAATCCCTCTATAGTTGATTCTCTTCTTCTTTTTGATCCTATTTATCCTTTAATCATGACTTTTTTAGTCTCTCCACCACCCCCACCTTCTCTTGGTGATGCTTTCTTCCTTTACTATAATTTTTTCCTTTTTCCACCAAATGGGTGATCAACCATATTATGATATTCATAAAGTTATCGATCACTAGACTAGAGACTATTCGTTATACCAATCTTCCTTAACTTCCATTTCCACATCATAGATAATCATTCATCCATGCATTTTTATAAGTTAAGGTAATATATTGACACCTTACATCCCACCACTCCTTAGCCCAAAGAAAAGGCTATACCCCTTGAAAGTTTTTCCTGAATATCTTCACAAATATGGAGAGGTATATTATATCTAGAACCAATGTGGTACACATCACACTGATCATTTTTGAATCCTCAATTAGCATCTCAAGGATCCCCTCATAACCATTCTTGCAATTACTACCCATCCTTCATAGGTCAACCTCATAATAAGGCTCCCCCTTCTTATTTTGTGGCTACACCTCCTATGGTTCCATATCCACCTATGAGTCCCTCACTTATGGACCTTCCCACACCCATGGATCCCTCTCCAATGGTGATTCCTTCACCAATGGCACCTTCCTTATCGGTGACCCCTTCATCTCTCATAAAATCCACTCCCATTCCTTCTCCTAAGCATCCCCTACATGATATACCTCATTATCATGATCCTTCAAGAATTCATAAATTTATTATCAAATAAATTTGACACGAAGTATTTTCTCAACTTTCCCTAGAGATCGATGAGACTTTAGTTAAAGTTTGCATTCACCTTTATAGAGATTTATTATATTTTGTGGATAATGTATGTGGACAAATATATAAGTACTTATGAACATAATCATGGTGTTCTTACATTTATTTCCTCATTTTTTTATTGGATATATGCTCCAACTTTACATTTATCTATTTTATATCATTTGACATTATGTCAAATTCTTATCTCTTTTACATGGTGATTTTTATTTTTCACTATATAGTGATTATGATATCATTATTATTCTTATGTTATCTTTAGATTCCTTTTCATAATTACATAATTTTTCTTTGTGAGTTCATTTATATGGTTAACTTTTCCTTTTTCATGATTATTTTCTATATTATCTCTATAAACATGGATAATTGTTATTGTGAGTTGGTTATACAAAACCATGCTCCCTCTAGTCATTCCTTATTTACCATGTGATTAGTTAACACACAATTCATCTCATTACAATCTCTTTTTACTGGTCTACTTTGGATCTCCAATTCTTCTCCTTTATTCCCTTTTACAAACTAAGCATACACATGGTTGATACTTGATATAACATTTTGGTTCATAGTTAAGCTTAAGTATTTTAGTTAGTCATATATTTAGATAATTAACTTCCCTTAGCCAAATCCTAAAGCTCATTTAGTGCATCAATCTATCTCTCATGATTGGTCATTTCAAGTCTGTATGGAGGAGGAATCTTAAAATCCATAAAATTTTCAAAAGATAAATCATTTATTAAAAGGCATTGATATAAAACTCAACATTCAAATATTTCAAAACTTAAATCATACTAAAATATTTGATTCTAAGCACAACTCCTTTCTCTAATTGAAGCTAAAACTCCATAGTTTGCCTTTATAGATGCCTCTAAGTGTATCATAAGTGCTATTAGTATTTAAATAACACTTCTCATTTTAGAATTTTAGGAATTTAGAGCATGAATGTCAAGTTTTGATAATCTAGTTACTTGTGGTGAAATAGAGGTAGAGCAAGTTAAACTATTCCATTAATTTATTATTGATTGGTGGTTGGGAACCACTATGGTCCTTAATATTTGAAGCATATATGTTTATCTTAGTGAATTATGATAAAATTTATACACTAAATACTAATCTAAGTGAATATTTATGATGGGATCTAAACTAGAGTGATTTAGTTAAAAAAATAAAAAGGGTAGAGTAGAAAGTATGTAATTGATGATTTGTACTTAAAAAATCATGACAAGGTTTTAATGTAAAGTAAATATGCATTTAACCAATATATAATGTGAATTATTAGATAATCAAATCCCACCATACTCTAGACAAATATCTAGGGAAGACATGAAATAATATAATTATGAACTAACTTTCCCTTAAAGGTTTACTGTTGCATTTAAATAGTATTTGCACATCCTAATGCAAATCAAATAAAATGAACCAAAGTCTAAGAACATTTAACTAATATATAATCAACATAAATTAGCAACCCTGTATCAAAGATGCATATTTAAAATTCATAGAAAACCATTCAAAACTTAAAATAAGCAATTGAGAGATAAAACCATGTAACAATTGATACAAACAAATTTGGACAAACATTTTAGTATTCCTTGATTATATTAATTTATTAAAAGTATAAAAGTTTAGCTCAAAACTCTCTTTCCTTTTGACTATATGGTAATATTTCCTTTTAAAGAAAATTTAGGTAGTATACTGGTTATTCATAAGATTACACATGTACAAAGGTAAGGATAACTATCCTTCTTCACAGTTATACAATACACTTCTCTTTCCAAAATGGACTGGCCTATATACAAATATGCTAACAAACTAGCATATGCCTTTACAAAATAATACTCGATTTTAAAATATTACAATGCTTTACATAGAATGGAATATCATTAATTAACTATTCAGTGGACTCAAGGTTGAAGGGCTCCCTTGTTGCTCTTAGATAATCTCCGTATCTCTTTGATGTTGCTCAATGATAAGATCCAAATCAATAGCTGGCTTTAAGAGCCAAACATATTCTTGATCATAAAAGTCCCTATCATTTCTTTCTATGGTTTCCTTAATGCTCTTGGATTCAACAATATTTTCCTCAATAGTGAAGATCATGCACATGACTTAACTTTTATCACTTCTAGATTGGACTTGGATTTTGCTTCTCACTTTCTACATCACCAAAGTGGTTATGTGCTTATATTTATCATCACCAATGATGTTTAGGAATGTAGAGTTTTTAGGGTTGGCTAGCATCGTACCAAGGAGTAGTTTGATTTTGGTTTTCATCTCCTCATCATCCATAAGGAGTCTATCCAAGCTCTTTGACCAAACACTTAAACTTTGAATATTATCAAATATTATCCATAATATTACATTCAAGTGGGCTAGGCTAATGGTTTTGAGGCTAGGAATCTTACCTTTAATTAGTATGTTGATAAGTTCCCTTATTTTATCCTTAAAATCCTACCATTGGGTAATCAATCCTTTGGCTATTTCATTTTACTGGGTTAATGAATCCTACCTTAGCTTCGTTGACTTGAAAGAGTCAAACATGTTTTAGAAAGATGCCTCAAACATGTTTATTATTGCCTCTATGACTAATAAGATAACCTATGTTTATATATTCTCCTTTTCTTTCTCTAGATTATGTATCCTTTTCATCATTCCCTTGATATCCACTTTGAGCTAAGTTAAATGAGCATCATCTAGTCCTTCTATGTCTTCTTCATGAATAGGATGCTCACCAAGCCTTTGACCTCCAATGGGAGTTAAACCAACAAATGGTTTAATCCTTTGTAATGTGAATTCATCACCTCCTACCATGGTCTTCTTGGTGGTCACTCTCTCCAATCCTACTATTTTTATATTGAAATACACACTAGTTGATGACTATATGACTTTAAGAGGCTCTAGGACCTCCATCTGTGTGTTGCTTGAAGCTCCTAGTGTGTCTATTTATGTGACACTTGATCCTACAATGGAAACTATTCTTCTTTCTTACACCTCCTTCATCAAAGCCAATATCCATGGCTTGACTTCATCATGGACATCAATATGGGTTATTTGGGTCATATCCCATGAGTGGGAAAAGGTGGGAATCTTCTACATCTTCCCATAAATGAACCATTTAGAGATAATTGGTCTATGAATGGGGTATTCATCACAAAACAAGTTTACCTCACTCATGGGGTGGGTCAAGGTCAACTTGGGCTTCTTTTTCCCAATAAGGAATAATGATAATTTAACTTTCCTTTTGGGTGGGGGTGTTGTTAGAACCAAGTCCAAAGTAACTTCTTTCCCCCTATCTTGTTCTGCTTCCTCAACCTAGGATTTGGTTTCCTCATTTTCTTGCTCTTCATATTCTGACCCATATTATTTAACAAGCACCTTAATTACATCATCTACTATCTTATTAGGTTTCAATGCAGCCATATCTAGCAATTATATAGGAGACTCTAGTTTTTTAGGTGGGGTTGAATATGATCCTTTCCCAGGTCTCTCTTCCAACATCTCTTTTCTAGTTCCTTTTCTAATTTTGGCTTGAGTCTATTGTGTTAAAACTTGTGGCTATTCTATAGAGGACCTTGAGGATGGCCCAAGTAATGAGTGATATTGTATGGGGTCCATTTGGTGAATCTCACCTAGTGGTTTTTCATCTACCCTAGCCAACTTGGGCTCTAGCTCAATGTTATGCCTCTTTAACCTAGCTAATACTTCTAGGAAACTAGAGGAATTGATGTAAAGTGGTTCATAAATACCAAGCTAACGTTCATAATCTTTGATTATTGTCTTAGACTTTAGATGCTTGGTGACCCTATCATTAGGGTCCCATTACTTCAATTCATCTTTTCGTAGGGTAAATGAGTCCCTATTTCTACCAATAACATTCACATGTTCCTAATTTTACAACATAATTATGTCAATTTTCAAAGGAAAGGGATGGATGAAGCCTTTCCATTTTCTCCTTGAAAAATCCATCTATACCATGAATAAGTTGGTACATAATTTCTTACTCCAATAGCTTGGTGGGCACATAACTGGGTAACATATATGGATGTTTTGAAGTCCCTTCAATCCTTATTACTATGAGATCTAGGTAGAACCATATATCCCCTATCAACTCCACATATTTATTAACCAGGGGGCTGACCTTACCCATGGGGATCCTTTTGATGGCTTCCACTAGAGAAGAATAAGCACAATCACAAAAAAAATATGTGTTGTGTCTATATTTGAATATGTGAATCTTAGAATAATGATGGGAGATAGTAGGTCTCCCTTCAAGTGACCAATTCTTAATTTTTGGGATCTTGGTGGTGGATAAGAGGGTATCAAGAAGATAAGATATCATGTAGAAGTAGTTGTTGGTTTTCTTTTTGATGGATATGAACTATGATTTCAAATGGATATTGACCATTTCACCCAATGGGGGAGTGATTCCCTTCTCAATCATGAAGTAAATATAGGGCACTAAAACTTTATCAATAAGTGTGGTGGAGGGTGCTCTAGATAACATATTCAGCAAGGTCATAATTATCCCTAAATTAGATAATTGGTATCTTCTTTGTGGGGTCCTAGATTACTTGGTTCTAAGTATCCATGGGGAAAGTATTGTGTTTAATTTATGCTCCCTAGTCCACTTTTTAATGGTAGGCAAGTCTATCTAGGGCTTACATAGTTTATAGTAGTTCTCAAAATCTAGAGGGAACATGTATTCTACTTTGTTAAAACTATACTCATGAACTATCTAGTCATTCTTAATTTTACAATCCTTAAAAAGAGGAGTAAGGACATTAATGCAATATAATACCTTAGGATTGGTGGTAGCATAGTGGAGGCTAGCCATCTAGATGGAGACTCTGTAATTGTACCTCTGCAATATGGTTGCATTCTTCTATTCCTCTCTTATAAGAGCTTGCATCTCCTCAATGGTCCAAAAGAGTTTGGACCAATTCCTATTCTCATTTTTTAATGATGTAGTATCTAGGTCCATATCCTTGAAAAATATTCCTTCATTATTTGAAGTTAAATATAGTTTGGTTTCATCCCTTTGTTATTGTTTCTGAGCTACCATGGCTATGAGACTTGAAAATTATTCACAAGTGGATTGCAAGTAATCTGTAATTCAGCTTGTTCATGTTCAAATAGAAAATTAAAATCTTCTCAACTTGATTATGATTAACCTGAGTTCAAATTAAGGATTTTATGGATGTTAGGGCATTCTAAAGCTTTAATGGTGATGTCAATTTAGACTCAGGCTCATTCATGTGCCTAATTTTATTAAGACCCAAGCCTTTATACTTTTGCATTTTTGATCACACAAAATCTTTAATTTTGTCATTTTTTGCTTGTGTGGTGCCCATGTGGCATCCCTTTGACAACTTTCACAACATTTGTTGTAAACATCTTGAGGGACTAGCCATTATCTTTTGAAAATATAACTTTTATTTCATGCCATTATATCTTTGTTTATGGATCAACATGGATCATAGATTATGATCATAAGGCTTGAGAATCATTGGCTACTTTATGTCAGGTACCATGATTATGCCACTTGGCACCTTTACTATCCTTTTGGGCTCTATATTCTATGTAGTGAATGTGTGCTAACCACAGGTTGATCTCACATCCCTTTTAGTGTCATTTTGAATAGTCTCTAATAACCACACTCCATATGATCACCTCTCAAAAGTAAGCATAGACCATTGATCACTACTCAAGTGGACACATGCCATTAGTCTGATGGATCAAATGCCTTAGATTCATCAGGTATTTTTTCACCATCTAATCAATCTCTATGATGAAGCAAGATCCATTAATCTTGAAAAGAGCATGAACTTTAATTAGCACCAAGATATAGGCAGGGACTTAGGCTAAGGTTTATTTCATGTTAATAAACATGAGATAAAATTTCGGCTAAAATATTTATGCCTAAGTTTTCATAACACATATAAAATGGGCCTACACTAAATATTTTAAGCTGAGGTTTATTTCATGTTAATAAACAAAAGATAAAATTTAGGTTCAAATATTTAAGCTAAGTCTTAGAGTACGCTTGAAGGGGACAAATAATAAAAGGACCAAGTGTTAGGATTTGACCTAGGGTTTCATCTCATTAATAAACATGATGAAACCTTAGGTTAAAATTATCTTAAGCTAAGTTTTATGTCATGGGGACCTCTTAAAATAAGACTTAATATAATTCTCTAGCCTTAGGTTTATTGTATTTAAATCAATGCAATTGGAACCTTAGGAAATAAACTTAGATTAAGGCTATGTCTATAAATATTTAGATCATGGGATCATTTTATCATTTTAATTTTAAATATTATAAGTGTTTTAACATATTCTTGGGGATCCCATTGATTTGTAATGTAATCCATAAGGTTTTAACAACATTTTGGAGTGTATTTCTATGTTTAAACAAAAAAATTGATTAGCTTAAATTTGATGGTCTGACAGATGTCAATGGCAACCTCATAGATGTCAAATGATAGTCTTGAGAATGTCAATTTTAAGCCTATAAAGTCCCTTTTAGTCCATAGATCTTGGATTTTATATGTTATGTTAGATCATTTAGTTTTGATCAAGTGCAGACTATTGATCAAGATCCAAGAAGATGCATACTATTAGTTCTTGAAGTCATAAAGGAGATCAAGTCAACTTGAGACTATGCCATAAAAATTAAACTAAGACAAAATTCTAAGTCTAAATCATATTAAAATAATTCCCTTTGAAAATTATAGTCATAACCTAAAGTTTTAGCCTAAGGTTCCGTCATGTTTTAAAAATACAATGAACCTTAGGATAAAAACTTAGGTTAAGTCCAAATGTTAATGCGTAAGACCCTTTGTTATCAAACTTGAATGCAAGAGTGCCACATGGTAGTTCTATGGGGTTCCATAAGCTTTTAAATTTTCATCACTACATTTACTTTGTTCGATCATTTATGTACGAGTAGCCATGGACTATTGATCATGATCTGGATGCTTACACTTTATTGACTCTCTTTCATACATTTAAGTTATATCATAAGTTTTATCCTAAGGTTTCATTGTATTAATAAATACAATGAGACCTTATGGTAAAACTTAGGCTACATTTATGTTTAATAAAATGGGACCCTTTAACCTTAATGATGATCTCATACTGTTTGATCCTTGATCCCTCTTAAGCATGGATTGTTGATCATGATCTTGGGGCTCTTATGGGATTGATCCAATGCATCAAAGCTTTAATTTCATTAGGATTCCTACCCTCCATTATATATTTCCTTGTGATGAAGAGAGGACCATCAAATCATGTAAAGAAGGGAGGTGCTTTAAGTTAGGATGCAGGTTAATATAGGAACTTAGGCTAAATTTTTGAGGCTAAGTTATCATTCATGTTGACAAATATGAATAGGTCCTTAGGGTTAGGACTTCAATCTAAGCCTATGACAAAGGGGACCATGCTAAGATAAAAGACCCTACAAACATAAACATTAGACCATGTTAGAATCACAAGGAATGAAAAGGGGAAAATAAAAGGGGACCAAGTATGATTTTTATGCTAAGGTTTGGTTGTGTTTAAAAACATGACTAGGCCTTAGCATAACAATTAGGCTTAAGTATAAAGTTAATTCAAAACATTCCTAAAAAATTTGTTCCCACCAAAATTTGAATTTGATTCAAAGGTCTATGTTAGGGTTTGCTAAAAGAGGGTTTTAGGACATGATTCCAACTATGAGATCTTAAAAATCAAAGGTAAGCAAAAATCTTGAATAAAGATAATCTATGAAAATCCCAACATGATATATAAAAGAGATCCATAAAACTTGCAAGTTAAGACATGAAATTCAATTATTAGAAACATTAGGCAAGGTTAAAACAAAACCATAAAAAAATGGGCTAATTTCATTAGGTGAGAATGATTTTCAAATTATAGTAAAGTAAAAATTATCAAGATTTGGTCATTAAGGTTCAAAGTTATCACAAGGGTCCCTTGTTTTCAAAAATGGGGGTTTGTTGACCTCAAAAAATGGTGACTTTTGGGGGAAACATAGAAATATGTTAGAACTTAGAGACTCTAGTTTATACAAATAACTAGGTCATTCATCTCACTTAATCAATGCCATTATCAAGATTAGTTTATGGTTGAAATAAAACTTGCACGTGTAGAACTAGGATCAAACATTAAGACATAGCCATGTTGTGTGTGTGCTTTGATTCAATGTACTATTTGCCATGGGGTTTATGAGACAACTTCTAGGTTTCATACCTTTAATTATTAACATTAACTTGTATCATGTTTAGAAATTAATTAAGAACCATGCTTCTAGTTTAGGGAAGCCTTGGGCATTGCTCCACTACCAGCCAGGTGTCCATATCCTTGATAGAGATGCTCTTGGATCCACTCATGGCCTTGCTCCACTGCCAACTAGGTATCCATAGCCTTGATGTGGATTACCCAAATCACCTTTGTTTGAAAATCTTTTGATTTTAAAATAAGTCCTTGTTCTTTTTGAATTTTGGGTCTTTTAGGCTTTAAACAGAGGTTGGGAATCAAGGTAGTCATGTTTAAGGATTTGGTCAAGTGTCTGATCCTTAGATAATAACCTATGGTTTTAACCTTTGTCCCAAGAAATGATGTTTGTTAAGTACAAGCATGAATATACCTTAACTGATTGATATTTCATTCTACATGTGTAATTCTTCTTAAAACTAGGTTTAGGTCAAGAAAATGTTTAAGGTATTATGGGATGGTTAACCTATTCATGGGTCCTTACTAGTTTATTCAAATAATAACATCAAGCTCATATCTCAAATCCATGGTCAACATGTGTACGGGGCTTATACTAGCATTTCTAAATTCTTGGAGTTTCAAACAAACTAAGGATCCTTGAGTTGAGGGTTGTCCAAAAGAACTTATTGGAAGTAAGGAACAAAATAATAATAAACAAACACACAATAGAAATAAACAAAGTAAGAAGCAAAAGGGAATCATATATATATATATATATATATATATATATATATATATATATATATATATATATATATATATATATATATGTATATGTATATATGTATATATATGTATATGTATATATATATATATGTATGTATATGTGTATATATATATATATATATGTATATATATATGTATATATATATATATATGTATATATATATGTATATATATATATGTATATATATAAATATGTATATATATATGTGATACTTGATTATAATATGATTTGTTCTTGAGTGCATCATAAGATTTTTTGTAATGTTAATAGCACTCATGTTATCACATAGAATGGTGATTGGATCATCATTTTCTATCTTGAAATCCTTCAATTTTTTCTTCATCCAAAGTTATTGAGTATAACAAGATACTATTGCTATGTATTCTAGCTATGGATAAGGAGACTGATGGTTGCTTTTTCCTTAACTAGGAAACTAGGTTATTACCAAGGAAAAATGTTCCTCCACTCATACTCTTCTAGTAATCCAAACTTCCTACCCAATTTGCATATATGTATGCTTTTAATGTGAAATATTCACCTTGTGGATACCATAACCCATAGTCCATAGTGTCTTTGAGGTACTTTAATATTCTCTTAACCATTTGTATATGTATTTCCTTTGGAGATACCTAAAACCAAGCTACCAAGACTATAGCTTTCATGATATCTAGTCATGATGTTATTATGTATAACAAACTACCAATCATAGATCTATATAAATTTTAATTTTATTTTGTAGACTTATCATCCTTACTTAGCTTGTATCTTGTAACGATGGGTGTGCTAACAAGAGTACAATCTTCCATTCTAAATTTTTTTAACATCTCCTTTATATATTTACTTTGAGAGATGAATATGCCTTTACATGATTGGGAAATTTGAAAACCAAGGAAAAATTATAATTCACCCAACATGGAAATTTCAAATTCCTTTTGCATCTCTCTTGAAAAATATTGGGACATTTTCTCACTCTCATATAAAAATTATGTCATTAACGTATACCACCATAATCAATTGATTCTCACCTTCAGTTTTGATTTAGAGATTTAAATTAACAACTCCTCTTTTGAATCCTTGTTTAAGCAGATATTTGTCAAGTATAGCATACTAGGCTCTGAGGGCTTGCTTTAGCCCATATAGTGTTTTCTTCAATCTACACACATAATATGTATTTTTTTGACAAACAAAAAACTTTTTGTTATTTAATGCAAACTTCCTCTTCTAAATTTCCATTTAGGAATGCAGAATTCACATCCATTTGATAGACTCTGATGTTCTTAAAACTTGTATATGCAAAAAATAATTCAATTATTTCCAATCTTGTAATAGAAACAAAGGTTTCTTCAAAATTGGCTCCTTCAACTTGAGCATATCCTTTACACACTAGTCTTACTTTGTTCCTAGTTACTTGGCCATCTTATTTTAGTTTGTTCCTAAACACCCACTTAGTACCTATCACATTTTTATTCAAAGTAAGAAAATTACCTTTATCTCATATCATGTGGCTTGAACATCCACTGTTAATATACCACTATTGTGCTTTGTCTTGTGCATGAAACACTATTTTCATGAGCATGTATTTTTATTTTTCTTGAACATATTATTATTTATTCTCTTTCCATATTTTTTTAGATTCCTTTTTCTTTACCACAAGATTATTCACTTTTTTATTCTATTTTCAATTTTCTAAAAACACACTTCTACAGAATCGAGCTATGTGTCCATAGTTGTTGTAATTATAGCATATGGTATTACTCTAACTATAATCATAGAGTGGGGAAAATGATTTATAGCTCCTATTAAACCTTCCATTAGTATCCCTTCCATAGTTCCATGAATATTCATTCCTTACATGAGTCTAACATTCTATTACTCTATGCCCAAAATAATTTCAAGAGTAACAATAACCATAGAATGAGTTTAAGTACCTTTTCACATGGTTCTACCTTGATGGAAATGATCCTCTAAAATATTTAACTATAATTTTCTTACCTCTATTTTATTTATGAGGAGGATTGACATTCTCTTTTTTCACATGATCTGATTTCTTATCACTTATGCTCACTAAATTTTTTAGTGCATCAGCATAGGTTTTAGGCTTCTCTAAATCTACCACTTTTGGTGATTTTTTAGGTATTGAAATTTGCCCTTTTTTGGTGTTATTTTGGTTCTCATCATAGCCAATACCAAACTTAATGGATGGTGATCTATGGGTTTTAGAATGTTACCCAATACTTTGACAGTCTTTTCAAAATTTGATATGTTTTTCAACTCATTTGCTATTATTTCTAATTATAATTTCAAGGCAATGCATTCATCCTCTTTTGTTTTCAATTTGGATCTTATCTCATTCTCGATTCTTTTCATCTCCTCTACTTATATCTTTAAACCTTTTATAATATTATCTGACTCTTCATCCATATGAGTTATCTTTGTTTTTAGATCATTATTTTCCACTTCATATTTTTGAACTTGAACCTTTTGTTTTGAATTCTTTTTATTTATAAACTTTATTTCACCCAAGGAACAAATTAATTCTTTTTATAGATTTACCTCTCCATCATTTTCAATTTCATCCTCTTCTTCCAAGGTGTTTATATTAGAAGATTCAACTTTCACTTTAATTGCCATAAACAAGGTTTCCTCCCTATCACTATTTGATTTTTATTCATAACTCTCCTTGGCTAAACTACTATCCTTTTTGTAATAGAGACTTTTCTTATAATTAATGGAGTTTTTATTATATCCACCTTGTTTGAATTTATTCTTGAAGTAAGGATTTCTTTCCTTCTTTTTCCTTTCATCATTAGTATTTTCCTCATCTTCACTTTCATCCTTATGAGAACACTTGGTAGTAAAATGACCTATCTTACCACAATTAAAGCATTTGAAGGGTAACTTACCTTTATATTTCCTAAACCCCTTTTTGATCTTCTTGACAAATAGTTCCTCCTTATCATCCAGTTCATCATTAGTATCATCACTTTATTCAAATTATTTATTATTTACCTTCTTTAAGGCTTTGAATGTTACTTCCCTTTTTGAAAACTTTTCTTTCTCAGTTTGCATCTCATATGCTGTGAGAATACCATGCAACTCATCCATTATGAGTTTATCTAAGTCCTTCATTTCTTTGATTGGTGAGATTTTTGCACCAAATCTTAAAGGTAGAGATTTGAGTACTTTTTGGACAATTGTGAATTCTTCGACCTTCTCACCAAGTCCTCTAATGATATTAATACTTTCATCTACATGAAGTATAATGGTTGCAATGTTTTCATCCTCTTTCATTTTAAATCTTTAAAATTATCTCCTATGAGTTTGATGCGTTTTCATATTTATTTTTTTATCTCCCTCTTAGATGGTCTTAATTTTATCCTAGATCTCTTTAGTTGAGTTGCACTACATTACTTTTATGAACTCAGATTCTGATAAGCCACACAAAACAACATTCATGGATTTTGCATTATTTTAACTTGCCCTTTTCCCAGCCATATCCATTTTTGGAGTCTAAAATGATGTGTATTATTCCATAATATCTTACCATATATCAAACCCTAGGGCCATTAGATAAGTCCTCATTATTATACTCCAAATTGCATAATTTATTCCATTAAACAATGGAGCCTTGTTTGTGGAGAAACCTTCCTAAGCTTGATGATTAGCCATGTGTACTTCTAGGATATACCTTCTAGTGGTTAAAATGATCCTAAAGGAACCACTTTGATACCAATTATTGAGCATAGGCTAATACTGAGAGGGGGGTGAATCAATATTATATATTCTTTTCTTTTTTAACACTTAACCACTTATTCCAATTAAGATATTCAAAGAAATCAAATCACAACACAAGATAACATAATTCAAAGTGACAGCAGATATACGTGGAAACCCTTTAGGAATAAAACCATAAAAAAATTTCTCAATAAAAATATTCATAGGCACCAAACTACTAGAGCACCAACCCCAAATATAATTTTATAGGCACCAACCTACAGGAGAACCAATCCCTTTTGTTGAGCACCAACTAAGTAAAAGACATCAAACTCTTCAAAATAAAGGCACCAACCTTCTCATAGAATCACTTTTCTATCTTTGATTTGTTGCTAACACAATAGATGATAGAACACTACTTTATTTCCTTTCAATTTGATCTACACTTGAGTATTTTCGCTATGATGGTCTACCTTATAATTTCTAGTTTTTCCTTTCAATATTCTCACATAAATCTACCTTCAAATATTTATGCTCTTTTTTATATCTTCCACTTTTAAATCTAATAATTTTCCACTTTTTATGTACTTATTTATAACCCAAAAAAAGTCACAAAATAAGGTCATGACTCTTCAAATGAAAAGGTCCATTTGAATGGTCACAACTCCTCCCAATAGGTCAACCAAGGTTGGGGACTATTTAGATTTTAAAACTTTCCAAAGGGAGTGCCCTCCCTCAAGAGGAACCTTTTTACATGGGTTGCCACAAGTTTTTCATTAATGATGATCTTTAATTAAAAATGCAACTATAGATGTGCCTTTTTAAAAAAATTCCTTTCATGAATGTTGGTCCCTTAAAAATTTGAGCACTAGAATAAATGTATTTTATCCTCATATGGGTCAGATTTAGATTTCTAAAATGATAACCTTGTTACTTTTTGTCTAATATTTACGTTACTTTTTTATAGATCTAGTTACTTCTATCAAGAATTTTTTTTACCTTTAAAAATACTTTTGTAATAATTTCCTTTGACACTTTTGTTCCTATTAGAAATTTATGTCAATGTTTCCCTTTGACATCAATAACAATATTCCAATAGAATTAACACCATATATATTATTTAATTTCCTTTACCTATAAAATTAATGTCAAACATGTTATAACCAATCCTCTCAAAATAATATGAAATTACATCTATATATAGTTATTTATTATCGTTGAAGTAACCATTAGGAAAATCCTTCCTAAATAGATTGTAAGTTATAATTCATAAAGGGCTTATTAACTGAATTCAAATATTTTATTTCTTACACTCATAGCATGGGCTAATCTTTTCCTTATAACAACAAAACTTTCCAATATATTTATACATTACCAAGAGTCTGAGTTTAAATTATATTTATGAATGTATGTATAAATCCTTTCCAACATTCCAAATCCTTGTACAAATGAGTTAATGTTTTAAATAAAGCATATGAATTAACCAAATTTATAATTTTAGTTAACTTATATAGTATAAGTGTATACCCCTATAACCAATAAAAACTCAAGTAAAAATCTTTCTATGAATATTGAAAATTTCCCTACTAATTATAAACAAGTTTCAAAATCCTATACTCAACATGAATGGTAAGGCCATAAATGTGCATCAAATGAATTTTTTCTTACCTCATGTTCCAATCAAGGAAATATTACCTTAAACTGATAACATATTTAATTTATGCAAGAATAATAACACAATATTAATTTATAAAGATAGTTTTGAGTCACTATACTAGTCCTTAAGACCAAAATCACTTCATGTTAATAGTTAATTATTTCTAGATCTAAATGAGATAAACTTATCCATAAATTATAACATAATTATCACTTAAATCCTATCACATTATAATTAATTGTAGTGTATTTTCAATTCACAGTTGTTTACAAAATAAATGTTAAATACATCTTCAATATAATGACCAACTAGTTGTATTGACATTATATCTTTTATTTAATGCTTAGAGGCTCAGTTCAGATTTTGTTGTGATTAAATCCATACAGATTCATAAATAAAATTGAAAAAAAATTATATTAGTGTACACATGGTAGACATAAATTCCATATTTGGACACATGTTGGGACATGATCATGAATAATATCTTATCACAAATATTACAGACTTGAACACTACATCATTTCATGCCCAAAAAGGACTATAATATATAATTATACAATTATAATATGTGGTATTAAAATTTATAAGATTTTATTTGATTGAAACATACAGATGATGAAAAAAATTATTTAATTTTGTTGATCAAATTATCATTCAAGTATACATAATAATACATTAAAACTATTGATGAAAACACAAATGAAATCTATAATTTATAGCTAGCACCATAACTTGAAAGTTACGAATTTATACATCCATAAACATCATTATCAAACAAGAATCATGAATAAATTTTAATTACTTAACTTCTATTAAATACAAAATCATATTTGTCAAAATAAGGCTAGCATGTCAACATTTCCCATAATCATAACATTGAAAATAAAAAGTTATACTTACAAATCCCTCATAAATGCATCAAAGTAATAATTATAATTCCACAATGTGTGTGTGTGTGTGTGTGTGTGTGTGTGTGTGTGTGTGTGTGTGTGTGTGTGTGTGTGTGTGTGTGTGTGTGTGTGTGTGTGTGTGTGTGTGTGTGTGTGTGTGTGTGTGTGTGTGTGTCTGTGTGTGTGTGTCTGTGTGTGTGTCTGTGTCTGTGTCTGTGTGTGTGTATATATATATATATACCAGTATGTTCAATATAAATATAATTATTTTTTCATTGATCAATAATATCAATAATCATATTGATATTGATAAATATACAATTTAGGACTATTTAATGTCTGAAAAAACATTCATGATACCACAACATGATTTTTCAAAGTCCATAAATCCATACTTATGGAGAACTCAAATGTGTATGAAATAATATGCCAATGATTTTGCATGAACATATAACCGTACCCATATATAAAATAAATTACATCAAATTAAGAATAAAAATTTAATATTTGATAGAATAATAGTGTTTGAAGTGAAAAAAAACATAGACCATTTTTTTTCTAATCTAAAAAAAAGATAAAGGAAACATGCCTAGCATTAAAGGCTTAAAGGAAACATATGTTCCTTCTTGATTTTATTAATTTATCATGTTATATATCAAACAATTTTTTGTATTAATTTTTATAATACTTGAGAATTTTGGTTTAGATTTTTTAAAAATAATAATATGATAAACTTGCATTATTTATTCATATTGAGAGATAAAAAATATATAGTTTCCTAATATTCAAATAGAAAGGAGATAGAAATTATACAAATCTCTAAATTATTTTATATTATTTCTTAACTACCCTATTATCTCTCTCTCTAAGTCCTATCTACTGAGTAATTACTCATGCACCCCAACTATAAAAAACATATTAGATTAAATATAACAATTATATTCAATTATCTAACTCATGACTCACACATAATAATAATATGAGTACTATATTTATTACATTATCCCAATCCTTAGTGATTACATAGGAACATATGGCTGCACATGCTAAATGAAGGTAAATATGAAACCCATTGACTTATTATCAACCATTCACATGAAAACACATAAACCATTGACATATAAATGGGAAATTAAATATTGTTGAATCTATTTTGAATTGAGTGAATAAAAATTATATATGTAAAATATTAAAAATTAAAATGCAAGAAGACATAGATTTGACAGTGAAATTAAATATGCTATTTTTTTAATAAAAATGGAAATTATATAAAAAAATTAAATAGGCCTATAAACATACAACCCTTCCTAAAGTAGATTTTATGTTGATTTTTCAAGTCAATTGTAACTAAAAAACTACTTGAAAGGACCTATGTACTATTTCATGACCAAATTTTAGAATTTAAATTGCACTGAGACAAGTACATATAATAAGGACATGGTTATGTTGTGGCTACATCATAATGGACTCTGCGCCTAGTTTTTTATCTACATCAATGTAATTGTCTGTGACACTTTGTTGATTAATTTTATGTATTGATATGCCACATGGAAGACCTAAAAACCAAAAATTATTAGTATTGCACAAAAACACAATAAAGATCAAATGAAAAAGGTGGGAAATGGATACAAGGAATATCTAATTTATCCTTAGAAAATGATGTGTGATTAGAGTGTTACCTAAAAATCGCAAATGGGCCTCATGATGATGTAGTTCTCCCTTGTAGAGTGATTATGTGATTATTGATTATGAAAATATATGATATTAGCTATAAAATTTATTTAAATGATGTACAATATATGTAATTAACTTGAATTAAAATATATTTATACTTTTTCTATGACTATTAGAATGTTGTATTATTAAAATTGGAAGGAATAGTGCTCATTTCCTACATGTGTATTATAATTTCAAAGAGATTGATAGATGTGTTTGGATAATCCTTGATGTAATTATATAGGGGAATATTTGGAATATTTTTTCTAATTAAATTTATAAAATCTTCATGAGATCCTTTATGAAATGTCTCAATTTTAGAAAAAATCTATTAGAGCATGGGAGACAAGGTCGTACTAGTGGAAAAGCCTATAGTGTGGCTCTATCTGACCTAACATAAACTTGTAATAGAAGGAAAAAACTATAATAAAATGTCTTATAATAACACGTAGGCTGAATATGGATGAATGCAATTGAATGAAGATGTTTTTATGATATGTTCAATGTTTTAAAGACAATAGATGATTTATTATAGATTGTGAGTTAGATAGATGGTGAATGGACCAAATAAGGTAAAGATATCAAGATTAAACATTTTCAAGAACTTAATTATTAATTTTATGTATTTATATTCTCCTCCACTTTATTACACAAAATTTAAATTACTATAGTAAAATAGATGCAAATATGGGTGTGTATACACAACCTATCTTTTGATGTGAAGCTTGATCATGCAAGATGCATTAATGTAAAACTTTAAATTAGTTTTTAGCCATAATTAAAATTTGAAATTATGAAAAATTAAATTTGAATTTTTAAAAGAGATCAATTAAATACACTTCAAATATTACCGAATCTAATTTCCCTATAACTAAAAAGTGGGGAAGTGTTTGTCCCCTTATTTAGGCATTTAGAGAAATTTTGAACCTATAGTGCATTGAGAGTGATAAAGCCTCAATTTTAAAACCTTTTAATGATCTCAATTTAGAAATATTGTATTCCCAAACTCTCATTTTACTATTTATATTACTTAATAAAATAATTAAATCAGGGAACCAATAATTGTGACTTTCTACATAGAAAAAATTTAACCAT
Source organism: Torreya grandis (assembly GCA_037957365.1). Classification (NCBI taxonomy): domain Eukaryota; kingdom Viridiplantae; phylum Streptophyta; class Pinopsida; order Cupressales; family Taxaceae; genus Torreya; species Torreya grandis. Next base: position 539,534 of record JARHVA010002027.1, read on the forward strand.
AGAGGTTGAGTGTCACTAGATTCTAATGTGGTCCAATTCAACATGAATACTAACCACACCACTAAAAAAAAATATTTATCCTATTTGAAACTTTTAAAACTTTGCACTTGATAAAATTATCTATTTCCATATAATAACTTAGGCATGAATAAATATCATGCCCCTTGTAATGTAGTTTTTATTAAATTGATATTGAATGACTTTTGAAAATTTAAAATATTAAAACTTGTGATTATTTGAGACTTGTCACTTTTTAACTATAGGAATGAGTGTACATACATGTTAAATTCTCCCATTATTATTATTTTTTAATCATGTTGTAGTTTTTGAGATTGCATAGTGTCATAAATATGAAATTTGTTCATGAAGAAATGCCTTATTAAGACAAGCCCATTATGATGCCCCCCTTTTGGGAATAAGGATGTAACCTGCAAATCACTTAGCTCAAAATAAGAGTTATGTAAAATGTGAAGAAATTAATCATGTAGTATCACTTGAAATTTTAAATTTATTGAATCATAGTATTTGATTATAACATTCAATTTTCATGTGTTATATAGATATATCATTGATGAACATAAGCATCATGCACACAAAATGTATCATGGCACCAAATTAGAGAGTAGGAGTAGAAATAATGCATGATATGAATCATGGAATGATAGTATCAAAAAAATAATATAAAATAAATATTATAAAATATCACATAGTTTTTATAATATGTCACATGTGGGGCATAAAATCCTCAAATAAGGGACATATGAATGTCACATAAGAACACAAGGATAATGTCCACACAAAAATGGCATGATGATGCCAAATAATTAATATTTTTACATATAAGACCAAGGGCCACACATAATAAGCAAACAAGTTCCATATTGTCATTCATTAAAGTAAAAAATAATCATAGACCAAATGACACTAATTTATATCAATCATATGTAACCATGCCATTATTATCAGGTAGCATATTCATATAAAACTTATAAACTATGAGTTTTTATTAAAACAATGTATGATATGTAGCTCAATATGGTAGAAGGTTTTAGATAGATACAACCTATTAAATTATTCATAGATAATGAAGAGATGCCCCTAACTTAGGAAGGTTGTTAGATAATAAGGGAATGTAGACATCAAAATAATGTAAACATATGTCATGTATCACTCTCAAATACCTCATGAGAAACAATGTGTATTGAAAAGTGAAATATAAATACATATACATATACATACATACATGTATGGATGTATATACGTATGTTGTATATATATGTATATGTATGTGTATGTGTGTGTGTGTGTATTTATATGTATGTATATATCCATAGTATCAATTATACACACACACACATTTATATATACACACAGATACATACATACATATGTGCATACATATATACACATATATTCATATGTGTATATATACATATGTACACACACACACCCCTATACCTATACATATACATATATGGATATGGATTTTTTCCATATTTGATTTTTTTTAAAATATTGGAATTAAACATTGATTAATAAATAAGCATTTGAAAATAGAGGAAGAGTTTAAATTTTTAAAAAAAATCAAAAGGGTGAAAAAGCATAGTGGTGGAAAGAAATAAATCAATCCATGTGTCCCCTTTGTATGCGTAAATGAGTCATAACAATGTATCTTAAATTATTAAGATAGATAATAATGTACATGATCCTTGTAGTCAGGGTACATATATTTTAATTTAAGTATACTGAAATCTATAGTACTATGAAACAATAAATAAAATGTCATAGAGATAATTATTTTAGATTATTTAAATCAGTTTGAAAATCAAAGTGTTAAGTGCCCAAAGTGAAAAAAAATATAAGGGTTACAAAAATATTTGGATAAGGGATAAAATAATTAGAAATGGATAAAAAACCATTGAAACTTTGTACATAGGTTAACATTAAAGTAGCTTAACCAATTATGTTAGTGATGGGTATGTATTCATAACCCATGGCATGATATGAATGAATGGTTTCCTGTGAAGAAGTGACAACTTTATATGCCTTTGAATTTTAATAAGTATAATATGTTATAATATAACCCCATGAATCACTTATCATATACCCATGTAATCTTGTATATTCATGTGAAATAAAATAATATGTAACTACTTGTACTTGTGATGAATCTCTATGAATAATTTGTTGTGCCTTAGGAGATGAAGACCTCTTTTTTATGTGCCAATTTATACTTAGGAGAATGTGACATGATATTTTAAACTAACTACATATGCTCATGTGTAATTATATCATGCTCATAAGCATATGTTTAAATTTTATATACTAAAATTTAATTTATATAGCATATCAATGTTTTATACTTGAAAAATACCTATCAAGGTTCTACCCTTTACTTCTAGACCTTCCTACTACCAAAAGGCTCACATTAGCCATCTCACTATGCCTAATTTATTATATTATGGTATGAACCAATAATTTATGATAAACTAGATCTCTTAAAACATGAAACATATCCTTCACTATCAATTTTAGATCTTCATTATCTTCCTATCATGTTGAACACTTACGTTCCACATAGTGGAACTTACATTGATGCAAGTGTCCATATTATTATCAAGCATCTAGTCCTCAAAATTTATCTAATTTAAAATATTTCAAATCCTATGGGTTAGCCTATTTATCTTATTTAACCCTATCATGAGATATTTTCAAAAGGTGTGTCATAAATACAAATCTAAACATATTATTCATCTAATAAATAACTTATCCAAGCTCACTCAATCGATTTCACGACTAATTTTTACTACCCTATTATTCCATATTTTTACATCAGTCATAAGAATAATCATAGTGTAGGTCTGAAGCACTCAATAAAAAACCCATGAGTAGTATTTTTCAAGTTATAAGTTAAATCATTGCATGCCTTTGTATATAGTATATTTCACCTTTGTGTGCACATAATCCAACACCTAGGGGAGATATTCATAAGTCTAAGACCCTCCTTAGATCATTAGATATTTAGAAAAATCTCATTTATAGAGGGGTCCTTGAGGTTAGATCGACACCATGATCCCACTTGCCCATGTTTGGAAAGGTATAAAGACTTAAGGTGAAGATCTAGGGTTTGATCCACATATATTCATCAACAACCTATGCACACAAATAAAATACATCAACAAAGAGGTTATAGAAAACCTATAAGGGTATAGGTGATTTCTTTACACTATAGTTAATCTTTCATATAAGATATTTGAATTAAGTTTAGTACAAAGGAATCAACATAAGTGTCCCATGAGTAACAAAAGTGTTTAGGTCTCAAAAATAATATTACCAAAATCTAGTAACTAGATCTTGATCTTGTCCTTATCTATTTACATATCTATACTTTTCAAATATTTTTGCACATTTAAAAATATGCTAAGGTATAATATATTCTTCATGTTTAGGAAATATAACTACTGATTTTATTGTAATGTAATTTATATATTTAACATAACTCAACACTTTAATTTAGAATATCCATTTATCTATGTTTTAAATTAATTGGCCAACTATAGAATAGTTTTATTAATCTTTGTTTATAGGATATTCTAACCCTTTAACACACATATCTAAAAAATGGTTAAACATTTGATGAAACTAACCACTATTTCTTCTCATGTAACTCCTAGCTTGTTCTAGGGTTTTTAATCTTAGTAATTTATAGATCTAAATTTTTCAATTTCCTTTGGCATATTTATTTGAATTTATCAAATATGGAAAATGTTAATAAATATTGTTTCAAAATTAAATATAAATAATCCTTAATTAATCATATAAACATAAATAAATAACTTATAAATGAATTCTTATATGTTACTCAAGAAGAAATCAATAACCATGCTAAGGCTAGTGTATCCACATCCAATAATGATGATCCCTTAGATGGAGCAACTGTTACTAAATATTCCATGAGAATAACCAAATTACTAGTTTCAATTTCTATATAAACACAAGTGTAATTTTCATCCCCTTTAATGGCTTCTTAAATCTCAAATATAAATCCAAATGGGCCTACAATGCAAACTCTTCTCCAAGTTAGAAAAATTTTGGTAGCTAAAGTTACCAATATTAAACAAAATGATTTGAAATCAACTCATAATATTGATTCACAAGATGTATTAAATAATCATATAACATGTGAGTTATATTTTCACCCTTTTATAACTCATTTTGTTGCACCAAAATTCACAATTTATGATGAAAAGAGTGATCTTCAACAACATCTCTAATATTTATATGTAGCATGCCTTGATTATGATTCAAATGATAAATTTTCAACCAAATTATTTCTAAGGAACCTAAATGACTATGGTTTAAGATGGTTCTATGACTTACCAATCTAATTAGTGAAAACATTCAAATCCCTATAAGATTAATTTATATCACATTTCTCCTTCAACATTACTAAAAAGATGTCATATATGCAAATTATAAAGATCAAACAAGGAACCAGTGAACCCATAAATGAACATGCTTTGAGATATAAAATAATGTGGCCAAAATGATAAATTCCATGGTAGATAAAGATCTTGAAGATATATTTAATAAATTTTTACTTTTTCCATTACATGAGTCTATTATTTTTAAGAAGATAAAATATTTTGATGACTTATTCTTTTTTGTTTGATATCATAAACTGGTGCTTATTTCCTTGAAAAATATTAATTACATATCAAACATAATGAATACATATTATACCAATTTTAATATCAAACCAATCTAAAAGGCCAAACCTACATAACCTAAATATAGACAACTACACTGGTTGATGCAATGTCATGACAAACTAATCATCTCATCTTATCTAATTCACCTAAGAGAAAATTTACATGATTACCCAAGTCTCTAAATTTTATACTTAAGAAGCTTGTGGAGTGTCATCTCATATATTTCACTCCTCCCATATAGGTTGATATGATTTGATCTCTACCAAAAGTATATGATGCTAATACATTTGTGACTATCACCAAGTCCTTGGGAATTTAAAAAACATATGTTATACTTAAAACATAAGATCCAAAATATTATTTATAACCAACATATTACCTTTGATGATCTTCCAAAGTATTTAGGTTCACAATTTGGTGATCATCAAAACCAAAAGATATTTAACAATCCTTTGTGAGATAACTCTAAGAAACATATAAAAGTGAAAATGGTCTATAATGCACATCCTCCTCTATCACATTATGGGCACATATTATATGGGACTATTGGAACTTATACATATAAAATACCTCCTATAGTTCATATAACCTCTATTACATTTTATGATACTGAAATTATTGATAATGACTTAGATCTCCATTCATTATGTATGTGATCATACCTTGATCATCAACCTATACATAGTGTTATTATTGATAATGGTTCTAGTAAGACCATATGTATCATGATGTTATCTACACATTTGGGATATATACTTGATTATTTACACCATTTGACCAAAAAATTTAGAATATTTGATGGGATATCACATGTTATTGGTGATATTGATGTACCTTTATAAGTTGGTCCGACACATGTGGTCACTAATTTTTTAATTATACCATATACAAGAGTATTTTATATGATATTGGGATTATATTTGATACATAAACTCCCAAAAATACCTTCCATAATGCATGGGTGTATTAAATACATTCATACCAATAAGGTAGTCATTGTTTTCAAAATTACATATGAACATCCACTTGAACAAGAGAAGTTGATTCCTAGATAAATAGTTATACAACCTAATATGATTAATCATTAATGAAAGGGTAAATAAAAATAAATCATATTTCCTAGGTATCCCATACTTGAGAGACCATTACACCATAGATACATATCAAATTCCACATAATCCTCATATAGACCTACATGGTCCACCTAGCTCATGAGAGAAAATAAACATGTTCCAATCATAGATGTATTGAAATAATAATAGAGAAATAAAAATAGTTTATATGAACCCATAATACTTATATTAACTCTTCATGAACACATATTCATATCATACATGCAAAGTACCACATATTCTATAATTCTATATATGAAACCTATACATACTCCTTAGAAGTTTCACCAATTTAATGTACCATGTTATAAATTTGAATATACTTGGGAGAATACCTTAGATGGGATCATAAGTTAGACATTTTCCTTTATAAATATTCAAAAGAAAAATCAAATATTAAAGAAAATAAAAAATTTCAAGATTCACATGTTTACTAACTCCTTGACATCTATGTTATTTACATTCTATTAGTAGATAACATATCATTTTATTAATACACATATATGTTTCATGGATAATTGAGTTTGATACATTCATAAACTATACCTATGATACCAACACATTAAAATGTTGGACCTTTCCTCTTCCCATGTGATATACTATTTTCAAAGAATCTTCTTATTTGATCACAATTGATACATGTTACATTACTTTATGATCATTTATACATCATCATGTTGAGATTATATACTAACACTTACAAACTCTTATACTCATGCTTACATATTTTACAATTTATAAGATATGATTACATTACATTACATTTTTTAATAACACATACATGTAGGTACTAGTATGTTATGCTTATGATAGTTGTTTATAATTCATTTATTCACATTGTCACTTCCTTGAGTGTCTTTTTATTTCTTTTTATTTTATTTCTTGTGGAATATTTGAATATGTTACTTTTTGGGGGACCTTGTGCCATTATATGTTAATTTTTATGTGGACATTTGAATATGTCATTCCTTCAAGTGTGCAACATTTGGAATCCCTTCCCAAGCATTTCACTAAGGTATATTTTCACTTTATTCAATATATTACTTTATAGGGTAGTTATAATGTGTTCAGATGGTCTATGTTCAGAATGCTTAATTATTTTAGGCATGGGATATCTTTTAGCCTTATTTTATTTATTCTCAAATCCATGGAGACCTCTATTCTAAAATTCTATAATGGGAATTACTCTATTTTGAGACATGAGCTAATTTTCATTATTTTCAAATATTTTAAAGGGATAAACCAAATCATGCTTGATATTCATTAGAACTAGAAAGAGAAGCTAAAAGAGGGGATATTGGATATAAGGGAGATAAAAAAAATTGGATTAAGCATTCAGATAGCCTGAGTAGGTTTTTACGAAGTAATAAAAAATCTATCGAGAAAGAATTAGACAAGAAAGGGATAATCATTAAAGAATGGGACAACATTAGAAAGTGTCTTAAAAGTGCATCTAAAACCACTGATCACGACAAAGAGAAATAGGGGAACCAGGGGTACAAGATCTTGTAGGAGATATAGGACAAGAGAGGTGTTAAGAAAGTCACTGATGTGGATAGATTCAATGTGGAATTGAAGAAATTAGAAATGAGGGAGAGAAGAAAAGAGAGTAGGCTCAATCATAGACTATGCCTGAGAAAAAGAAAGTGAAGGAGGGAACTATAATTCTTGACAAAGGGGAGACATCTCAAATTCAAAAGGACAAAAATATGGATTTCAATAATCTAGTAGTTGCTCTCAAATGCAAGGAGAACATAGATAAAATTGTAGAAGAACTTGAACTCAAAAAATCTCTAATGAGGTGGTTCATGCATGAAATTATGATTATGAAGAGTAAGTTGAATGTGATTCAATAGGAAAATGTTAAAATGGGTCAAACCTTGGCAAAGAGAGAGGAGGACATCCAGATTCAATGCCCAAATTTTAGAGTGGACCTAATTGAACATGCTAATGATAATCTATAAAAAAAGATAAAATTCCTAATCAATTGCAGTAAGGCTACAATGAATGAGGTATTTAAAACATGTAAGATCTTAGGGTTCATATCAAGGAATTATTTAAATCTAACTATGTTGTAAAAGGTAAGGTCAAAAAGGGGAAAAGTAGTAGTGCCCATCACAGTATAGATCATGAAAGTTTATTGATGTAGATATATATTAATTGAAAATGAAGGCATGTTAGGAAGATGTGTCTGAAAGTCTAGAATAGTTTAGTTTTTATGTTATTTTTAGGCTATTTTGGGGATATTTTATAGATGTTTCTAAACCATGTTGGTCTTTGTTTCTCTATTTGTATTGGTTATCCTTTTGTATCTTTTGTAATGGATCTTCTCCTAGGGTTTTGGGTACCCCAGCTCAAAAAAATCCCCCCTTTAACTTTAATAAAAAAGATTAATAAAAAACATTTGGATATATCCCTTGTTTTCAGTCTCCTTAGACCCATTTTTTATGACATTGAGTGCTCTTGTGTGTGTGTTTAATTGTTTTATAGTCTTGTTTTATTAATTTATATACATTTCCATGATACGTTTCATGCATCTTAGTTATTTTTTTGATTGCATACTATGAGAATCATTGATATATCTACTTAAACATGCTACTCTTATGTGATACATGATTTATACACATATTATATAATTATCTTATACTTTTGAGGTAAGGTAACTACCAGATTCCATTTCCCTCACTTCAAAAAGTGGGCAGTATTATTAGGGTCATGCCATATAGATGTGACCTTCACACATATAAAAATCTTAGAATTTCAATAATTCTATTAAATTTTACATGATTTAGATATACACTTGGGTCATAATCATATACAGTGCACCTATTTTTATAGATTTAAGATAGAGTTTTTTATATTTATGAAATATATTATACATATTTACAACTTATAGGTTAAATTTTTATATATAATGTATCTTGAGACACATTATAGGTTCATATGCCATTCAAATGCACTAAAAATTGCAAATATATGTTCAAACTTATTCAAACTTATTTAAAAAGAAGTACCTATACTTTACCAAGAAACACCATTTTAACCTTTCCTATCTATAGTATTTATATCCATTTATTAGTGTGTTTTATATCCAATGCCCTCAATGGTCTAATAATACTTCCATTTTTTAGGTTTATTTGGTTATACCACTTAACTTGGCTTTTATTACACTATCACTTGAGTTATCTGATTAAGATTTAATGATCTCAATGGTTATTCCATAAATCATCCTTACACTAGATTAGGTAAATAATTACCTTTAAATATCCCTCTTCAAATATCCAAGATTCAATATTAAACCTATCTTATCTCTAGTGCTTCATAATGAAACATCCTTACCAAGTCAAAGTACTAAGGCGCAATATGGTTTCATCGTGTACTCCTTTATCTATTTATATTTAAGCATTTCAATTATGTCAAATTTAATTTTATATACACTAATTTATACTATTAAAATATCTTATTTATAGGTCATATACCATAAAAACACTCAAAGTGTACTCAAGTAAAGGAAATGTGTGTTATACACACCCAAGTACACGTTTCTTATTTCAGTGAGTAATTTCATCTTTATGCATTACTATATTAAATGGGGGAGGTAATTTATATACTAAAATATGATTTATATATCATATTAGTAAAAAATACCTAAAAAATACCTATCAAGGATTTAATCTTAATTTATAGATATTCTTATTATTGAAAGACTCACATTCACCATCTCATTATGCCTAAGTTCTTATATTATAGGACAAACCAATAATTTACAATGACTCAAATCTATTTCACTATACATAAAGCTTAAAACATGATATATATCCTTCACTATAAATTTTATTTCCTCAAAAGCTTCCTTGAATTCTAAATGGTTACATCCTACATAGGGACACTTACATCGATGCAAGTATTTAGATTATTAAGTTTCGAGTACTTAAAAGTCATACAATTTTCAAATATTTTTAATCCTATGGTTTAACCCATTTGTTTTATTGAACCCTAACATGATATATTTTTAAAAAATATGGTATAAATAAAATCCAAGCCTATTAATTATATATCTAGTAAATACAAATCAATCACCTATCTAAACTCACTCAATAGATTGAAAAAAAGAGTTATACTACCATATTATTCCCTATTTTCATATCATTCATAGGAGAAGTCTTATTAAAGGTCTGAATCACTCAAATAATAACCCATGATTAATATTTTCAAGTTACAAGTTGGATAATTATATGCCTTCACATATGTTATATTACACCCCTTTACACACAGAAGCCAACACCTAGGGGAGAACTACATAAGTTTGAGTCCCTCTTTAGAGTATTGTATATTAAGGTAACACTCATTGAAAAAGGGGTACTTGAGTTTATCTCAACACCATGAGCACACTAACAAATTTTTGTCAAGGTATAAAGACCTAAGGTGAATAGATAGGATTTTATCCACATACAAATATTGATAACCTGTGTGCAAAAAAAAGACATCAAAAAGGTGAAAAAAACATAAGGATTCGAGTGGCCTCTTAATAATGAATAGAATATTTCATAGAGGAAATTTTCATTTAGATTAAGAAAAAATCATTAGTGTAAGTTTTTAAGCTTCCATAAATAATATTTCTAGAATCTGATAACTAGATCCTAATCTTGTCCTTACCTACTTCCACATTTTTAATTCTCAGTTCTACCTACACATTTTCAAATAAGATAATTATTATCTCTTATTCATATTTATGAAATTAAAATACTATTTTTAGTGTACTTTATATATATATATATATATATATATATATATATATATATATAACTTAGTATTTAATTTAGAATATTAATTTATCTAAGTTTTTAATTAATTATAATTTTATATAGTAATTTTAATCATCATTATGTATAGATTATTCTTACCAATTTAACCCACATATATAAAAAAGGGTTAAAGTAAAAACTAATTATTTAATATGTTCATGCTCACTAATAGATGAATAAATGGTAACATGTTTTGGAATATGTAAACCAAGATTTTGAATAAATTTTAAACTATTTCGTTACCATGTTGCTTGATGATTATAATAGGGAATTATTCTATATTATAAATACACATCATTAGTGCAAAAGGATATTCATATTGGATTCCTTGAATTTTAACCACTTAATTACCACTAATATATTTGAGACATTTATGCATTATATAAGGTCCTAATATAATATTTTTTATCTAAGGGAATCCTAATAACATATCAAAAACCCATTTCCTTGGTATAACTAATAATGGAGTAGACACTATGAGAGGGCGCACTTTTAAAGGTAGTACTATATGCTCAAGAGTATCATGTGTACGACCATAAAATGTTTTGATAACTCTAGAAGTATCCTTTTGATATTTATTTTTATATCCAAGAGATTAAATGAGTGTTATGGATCACATAATTTCACTTGATCCATTGTATAACATAACACTATGTATGGATTTTTCACTAGCATATGTGCTTGAATAAAGAGTGCATATCTATCTGAATTATCATCAAAAAATTCACTATCATCAAACATGATCATAAGACATGATGATTTTTTATTTCTAACTATATTAATGATGCTATTGAGTGGATGCACATATGTATAATGAGGAGGACTATATGAATAATATACTTCAAAATTATCATTGTTATTTGCTTCATGATTTGGGAAAACATCTTTGTACATTTTGAGCTTTAATTTGTCATTTACATTTAGCTTAGACATTTTAATAAGTGTGTCAATATCAATTTTTTTCACATAAATATGATATTGAATCTTGTGATTTGGCTTGAAACATTTATTTTTAGAATTCCTAATACATCTATGGTAGTCACAATATGCATTTTCAGAAACAAATCTAGATTACGATCTAGACATTTCCACTTCCATTGGTGGAGGAGGGGTAATTAGATTGCATTAAAGTAACTTTTGAAACAATAGATGAGGAGGTGAAGATTGTGATACCCCTATTTTAAAATTTATCACCTTTTGAATTTTTTTTTCATTTCACACATCTTTTTGAGACATGCCTTATGTATTGTGATCCATGAGATGCTATTGAGTCCTTGTGACTAAGATAGATATTATATATGTTTTTATTATTCTATAATATTTATATACTTGGATTAGATGATTATTATATACTCATTGTGGTGTTATTTTATTTACTCTATTTTTTATTATTGGTAAATGGTTTTGAAAGGGACCATACCCAATATAAAAATGCTCAAAATCTAGATAAAACATGGAAACCCATAACCAAAAAATTACCAAAGACTAAATAATACATAAGTACCAAAGTGGTTTTTTGATGAGTAGGGTCCACCCCCTAGCCACAAAAAAGGACAAAAATTAGAAAAGATAAGAAAGGGCAACATCAGGGAGAAACCTGACAAATAATAACACCAAAACAACAAATCAACAGCAACATCACAACATCAAAAAAGGAAGGTTCACTTTATGAGCTTGTTGAATCTATTCTTGAGTCCCTCCAATGAATTAAATACTTTGAGATTAGTAGTTTTATTTATTCTATTTGATAGTTCATTATGATGCATATATATAATGCCACTAGAGATATTTTTATTGAGCATGAATTTGGACTATGCATATGTTTAAATCAATGGTATTAGTTTATTACCATTAATTTGTGATGCCTTGGATATGTAGTGTGTTTTTTTATTTGTATTGAGATCATTTATATTACTTATATTCTATAGATTCAACTATCTAACATATGGAATTTTATGTGTGTAATTTTATGTAGGTGATATGGGAGGCTAATGATCGAATGAGGACCACATCACACATAAGAAAATAATGCATAGAGTGTTGACATGTATACTTGACCCTACCATGATCCAAACCACTCTTGACACCCTTTTTGTAGATCTAGTTGGAGTTATAGATTTTTTTAACTCGTTTAGCACTATTACTCCCCTTGGACACTATTCACATCTTTCTTTTTTAGCCTAATCTATTTTATTTAATTTTTTTATTTCATTATTAAAGTATTTTTAAACCAATTAATTCACCGCATTTGACTCAAAACTTGGATGGGTTCAGATATCCAACTTTTTAAAGTGTAATAAAGTAGGTTTTAGATATTTTGGGTTGATATGTTTTCCCTTGGATAATAGGAAGGTAGGTGAGTCTTTCAAGGAGACTTATAGGAATTTAGATGAAATCCATGTGCCATTTATGGCTTAGGATAGTGAGTCCATTAATGAGGTATGGAATTTATTTCCCTCACATAGCCTTGTAAGTAGAGTTATGAAAGGGGAAGACTTTTTGTCTATAAGCCATCGGATGGGAAGGGACACATGTCACCTTACCATTGACTTGTAGAGAATGGATTGAGCCTATATAATGAAGGAAATCCTTTCTTGATATAGTGTTTTATCATATTATAAAATTTGGAAATTAGTGTGGAGAAGAGAAAGAAAAAGAGGAGGAGATTAGCCTTTACCAAAGCTTGTAAAAGGTGTTCTTAAGTGGATTATATAAGGAATAAAAGTACACTTAAATGTCTATTTTAATTATTTTTTATTATTTTAAAGTTATATATTTTAAATCCTTTGATTTTCCTCATTTTTAAGAGGTATAGGGCCACTTTCCCTACCTTATTTTTACCATTTTCTTTCCATTATTTTGCATATGGCCACTATGTTAGTTATATGTCCCATTTGGGCCTTGGATATGTTTAATCCATCCTAATTTTATTGGATATTTTTAAAATATATTTATTTTTAAAATTTGGCATAATTAGGATACCCAAATGGGTGTGAAATTTTTCCTTGCCTTATTATGTTCACATTCGTAGTGGAAGTGGTAGTGGAACCAAGTTCCCATGTTCTCTTACATGGGTTTATTTGTATGTAGTGGAATTAAGGAGTGGGAAAAAATACCCATGCCATGATACATGTTATTTTTCATAGTGGAAGGTGTGTGTGGCTTCTCATGACCAGGATATGGTAGAACAAGGGTGAAGAATTCCCTTTTGGCCAAATTTTGGCCTACATACAAAAATTTGATGGATTTGGGGTAACTTAAGCAGGTTCCTAGTTGAAGAGTGATCCAATGGCACAAGGAGAAAAAAAAATTCAAGAGAAGATCAAATCACTTAAAAATATTTTGAAACATGTTAAGTAAGCTTAGAGTGTAGATTTGGCAATCTTAAGGGACCAAACCGTCATAGCATGTCATATAAGAACAAGTAGAGCAAGTTGGTTATGCATTTAATAATTAAAATTGAGAAGTCTACCAGAGACAAAGAATTAAATGAGAATGATGTAATTTGTCTCAAGATCATCCCTATATTGATGATATTTATATATCAATATATAAGCATTCAAATTTGAACTTGAAGAGTGTGATGTGTGTATATACATCAAATTAAAGCCTCATATAGCCATTTAAATTGAAATATTCAAAAAAGTGAAGATCCAATGACTAAAATGTGATCATGAATCAAATATCCTATATCACATAGTGATCAAAAATGTTAGTGGGCCTAAAAAAATCTATGGTGCATGTTTAATCATGAAAAATCAAATCAATGATGAGTGGTGGGTCAAAAGGTCAGTAGATCCTAAAAGAAAATGTATAGGTGAAAAGTATATTAAGTGCATTAAATTGGTAGTAGGTATATGGATTGAATTCATTCATATAGATAAATATTTATGGTGTGCAAGAAAGAATATCCAATGATGTGAAAGTAAGCTAATCAATGATCAATATTAAAAGTTGAAGCTAAGAGACTTCAAATGGAGGTCAAATACAGTTCAGGTGAAACCAAGAGAAAATATTTCAAGGGGATGCCATGAAGGTAAAAATGTTGTATAAAGGACTTTAACATCTTAAGCAAGTAGAACACATAAATTCAAGATCAAATTTGATTTGGATAACTAGAAGCAGGCCCCAAAAAGTCATCTAACACCATTAAAGCTTTGTAAAACCTTTCAAAAAGATTTTAGATGTATATTTTATGTCTTGTTTAGATTAAAGAAAACCTATTCTACAGATATTCATTTGCAATAATGAATATATGAAAACCAATATGGTGATTGGTTTTCATCCATAATAAATCTATATTTAGGATTTAGAAGCAATGACAGACTGGTGAATACACAAGGAATGTCAGAAAGAACATCAATGAACAATCTTAAGTAACTACTTGATAATGTGAAGATCATCAAGCATGATTGAGGAAGATAGTGGGGCATTTAATGTTTTAATATCCTTAGGGACTTGTTCTTATTAGATGGATTATGACTCAGCATCTCCTTAAATCAATGATAATTAATCAAAAATGGTTGAGCTTCATTTATTGTTTGCTATCTACCTAGTTCCCTCTCTCTCTTCCCCTTCTCCTATATATTCCATTTTCTTTCTCATTGGAAAGGACTAACTCTTGGATATATTTCTTATAGATAGAGAATCTTATGCTTTGGTTATGCCAGATTTGTACTATAACACCTTTTTGATGAAATAAAGATGGAATTCCTCTATTGTAAGCTGAATTTAAGCATGTCATTTGAATTCATTGATGTGGTTAAGTGAATGTATGTTTTCTTTGCCTATATCTAAATTTACTCACCTTAATGTAGTATTGTATAGTTGTCACAAGTCATTATAAGTGCATATATAGTATATTGATTAGTTTGGAAGTGGATAATTACCTTCCCATGCTAGATTAATATCTAGTTCTTGAAATTTAGTGAAATAATTATGTGGAAGCTGATCAAAGTGTAAATGAAGTGATGTTTAATAGTCTTGAAAGTGTCTCATAGTGTGTCTTGTGAAATCATAAGTTTTAAAAACATTGGTACATCACCTCCTTCACATATTTTCATGCATTGTTGTCCTTTTCTTTCCCTTTTCCAAATTAGATGTTAGTGTAGTTGATAGATCCAAAAGGAAGTTGGCCTTCTCCATAGGCACAACTTAACCATAAGACACCCACATCTTATGGTTGTTCCCATTTTGTGGTTTAGTTGGAGGGAGCTTGAAGAACTCCCCCATTGGGTGAAAATTAAGAAGTTAAAAGTTTTTGGCATGCTTGATGGGACCCATTCTCCTTGTCATAGCTAAATTTTTTAGCTGAAGAGAATTTTTTTTAGTAGAATAATACGTTCATCATCATCAAAAGCTAAATATTCTTCAAATTGAAGAGTTCATAGCATCATCCAAGAAACACTCTCATGCCAAAGGTAATTATAAGGTTAGATAATAAAGGTATTCCATTTTAATTCACTTATTTTCCCTACATTTCATATTAAAAATCAATATTAATAGGATGATACCTTGTCCTTAAAAGAAATATTCATCTCCTATTCATCCTATTATTTTAAGTAGTGCAATCCCCACTTCTCAGATGGATATAAAAAATTAAGTGTTTTTCTAATTTAATAGAGGTATCCCATTGAAACTAGTCCATTTTGATGGAATTAATGTTTCTACCCTTAGGATTATTCCATTATTCTTATGATGAGACCAAACAACTACTATTGAGCACATCCAGGTTGTTGCCAACCTTTATTCAGTGCATAATGTTGTTCAAGATAATGTGGTTATTAGACTTATTAATGCTTCCTTAAAATAAAAATCCCTATAATTTTATAGAAATCTCCTAATTAATTCCATAGCTACTTGGGATGAGCTAGTTATAGCCTTACTCAGACAATTTGAAGACAAATCTTATCACTTATCCTTAGTTGAACAACTAACTATCATTCAAAGATACCTCCATGAGTTCATATCAGATTTTAACCTCAGATTCCAAAAGACATGGCCTAAAATACCTTAATTGATTAGACCATTCCCAAAATATTCCTTCTTGTACTATCTAAAATCCCTTAGTTTTGATATTAGTGTAATGATATAGTCAATGGGTGGTATTACTTTACCAGATGCTTATGAGGTTACCATAAGAGTAAAAAATAGCCTAATATAAGCTGGTAAACTCTCTTCAAGGCCTTTAATTCCCATACTCATATAATTTAATCCTATTCCATTCTCTCACTTTCATAATATTCCATATATAACCCCTATTTCATCTCCTAAAGAGCAAATTGTAATCCCTCCTAATCAATCTAGTGAGATTGGGGAATTGAAAAGTTTGATACAATATTTTAGGAATGAAATTGTTCAACTCAAGAGATATCACTACCAACATAATAGGACTTATTAATATAAAAATAAAAACTCATATCAACCCTTTATATATCAAAAGGGCTTCTTGTCAAGGGTTCAGAGAAAATAGACCACCCTACCAATCATAATGGGCCATTACTCAAGATAAACCATATGTAGCCCTTGATCCCAATACACATTCTGGTTCAAGAGATATAGTTACCAAACCTTATAAAAATAATTTTATTCAAGATTTAGGTTGGTATCCATCTAGTTATAATGATGCTCAAAACCAAGCCTTAGTGACACAAGTTATTACTATGCCACAAATGACACTGGAAGAGTTTTCCCTTCAAGGAAGTCAATATCAAGAGAAAAGTTTGGAATCATAGGGAGATATTACATAGATAAAAGGAAATCCTAATTAAATTTATGTAAATTTGTATATGGAAGACCATATGACATTCAATCAAGTTTAAACTAGCAATATAACCAGTCAAGTTGCAACTCTAACTAGAGATAAAAGAAAAGCCATTGACGAGGTTTAAAATGTGAGAAATTCTTTAAGTGATCCTAAGGCTATCCCAAAAAAAGATATAAAAGATAAAATTGTTGTCAATATATCATATAAAATCCATAATTCATAGGTTGGGAAGGTTCCTCAAGTACCTCTTGTTTTTGAGAAACCAATGGTTCATAAAGTACAACTAAAGGTTAGTGGAGCCCAATTCAGTATAATAGATCAAATAAAGAAATATAATGTCATAATTAGAATGTGGGATTCCCTCTCCATTCCAATAAAAATTTATATGCTCATTCAATACCTTTCAACCCTTAAAGTGTCTCTAGAGCCAATTAAGAAATAAGGTGCTATCCTAACTAACTCAAATCAGCCAATTAAGAAAAAAGATTGGTAGGCACATAAAATGGAAAAAGTGGATAAAACTAAGGTAAATCAAGTAAAACCCCTCCTTTATACCTCTATTAAATATTTGGGGACACTCTAGTCTATAATTATATGGTAGATAGTGGAGCTAATAGCACTATCATGCCTAAGCAAATTACATATAAGCTTGGTCTTGTCTATGAGCCAAGAAATAAATGGGTGTTACAACTAGATGGATCACCAACAAAGATATTGGACATACTAAAGGATCTAAAGTTTATATTACATGATTTTCCCAATTTTATCATTAATAAAGATGTAGTATTGGACTTGCCTCCCTACTTTGCTATGTGTCTATCAAGAGACTTCACCTCAAAGATAGGAGGATACTTGTCAACTAATTGGTCATATTTGATGCTCAAAACTAGATACAACACTAGGGTAACTATACATTATAAACCTATTGCAAACTTTTATTTGGATCCATATATTCCAAGCGTGATGAACACTAATTATGTCATCTTAGATGAGGTGCTAATAAATAGTGAGGTGGAAGCTGAATCTCCTTTAGATGGAGTCTCAAATCTATTCCTTTATGAGTGGGCCTCCAATATACATGAGAATTATCCTTATAATATAATAAAATTATAATAATTTTGGTGCTTATTTCCTCTATGAGAATGATGCACCAATTCCAACCTTAATGAAGGATGATGAACTTACTGATGGCCTATGGTAGTTATACTTTGATAGAGTAAGGAAAAAGGCATGGTACTGGTGATAGAATGATGTTGATTTATCTAGCCAAGTAAAGGTATTTATCTTCTCTAAAGTTTTAGTTTGTATGTTCAAACAATGTTGTAGAATATGAGGCACTAGTTCATGGATTGTAGTGGGCTACAAAGATGAAAGTTAAAACCTTACAAGTCTTTGGTGATAGTGAACTTGTAGTTCACTAAGTAAAATGTCTTAATGTATGCAATAATCCATTTCTTAATTCTTATAAGCATAGAGTATGAGACTTACTTTAAGACTTTGAAGATTTCAATATTCATGCCATATCAAGAAATGAAAATAAACATGCATATAGAGTAGCGACCATTGGGGCATAGTTTATCATCCTAGTTGATGTAAAAGGTGAAAAGGTTCAATCACACATTAAGGTGGTTTTGATATTTCCATTCCATATAACCATGAGAATTTTAAAGTGTTTGAAGATGACAATCAGATTGTTATGTTCTTGCAATAAGAAGCTGAGTTTTCCTCCAGGAATCAAGAGATGTTATTGCAGTAATATGGTAACTAGAATGTGCAACAAGATAAATAGGTTTCCTAGGATTTGTCACACTTGAAAACATTTTAGTAGGGATGATGAGATGATAAAGGAAAATCCATCACTAAGGAATTCATAGCAGAGGTCATGGGGCTTTCAACGGAGGGAATAAAATTCTCAAAGCAGACTAGCATTTCAAATGAGGTTTTTTGCAAATTCCCAAATATAGATGTTGAGGAACAGCAGTTGGAAAAGAGTGGGGACTTTTTCAACTTGGAGCAGATTAAGGGAATTTGGAGAGACGTCTTATGCTATATCCATGATTATTTCATACTTGATGGAAGAAGCAAAAGAGTCCACAAATTTCACTTTGTATTTCTTAATCACTTCAGACATAAAGTACGAATCTCCTTTCCTTTCTATTTGCATTTCTCTTTGATCCAAAGTCTGTTCACTCATAGGAAAAAGGAGTCTCATCCTATATTTCATGAGGGATTAATTCTAATAATTAAAGGTCACTACAAAAACAAGGCCATTGTACTGAATCCTTATTTAGATAAAAATAAGGACTTACAGAGTAACAAGAACGAAACAACAAAAGGGAAAGAAAAAGCTAAATCCAAATCCCCTAGCTTTAAAAATCAGACTGCAGATGAGGAAACAGAGTGGGAAAGCACTGAAAGTTCTAAGGAGGAGAGCATGGAGGAAGAGGGAGGAACAAAAAGTAGGCAATCAAGCTCCAATGAGGAAGACAAAGTTCAAGACAAGAATGAGAAAGAAGGAGTCACTATAGAGGAAAAAATTAAAAATAGCAACCATGATCCTGAGGCAAACCATCAAGTGTTTGGGGAAACTGATAAAGATTTGGATGATCTTTTTGAGGACCATGCTTTGAAAAATGAGAAGGAAAATCTAGTTTAGGTTTTCAACCAAGTAATGGAAATGGGAGCTCATGTTAAGGATGATTGTAACCAAAATGAAATCCCTGTTGAAACTAAGAAATAGAAATGAACAGAAAGGGAGGATCATATGGAAGAAGTTGAAAATAGTCCAAAAAAGAACATAGAAGACTAGAGTGATATAAGGCAGAATGATGGGAGGCACCCCCTATGAGCTTGGCCAAGTGAAAATTAGATGCTATCCTTCAATTCGACTCATGGATGTATAAGGAGATAATGGGACTCAAGAAGAAAATGGAAATAATGGAAAGTAACCAGGAAGTAGTTTGGAATAAAATAAATAACATGGAAAAGTAGATGAGGGATATTCCTATCAAACTCAAAGACTATGAGAACAACCTAAGGGAACTCATTAAGGAAAGTAGAATGAATATGGAGGAGGTTACCTCTAGCATTTGTGCAGCTCCTTTAAACATTGGAAAATGAGAAAATGAGGAAATCAAATCCTTGGAGGGGCCAAGCAAGAGAACAAGACAAAGCTCAAGAAAGAAATCAATGCAAGAGGGAGCCACGTTGGTGGCTACATCCATTCAGGACACTGCTATGAAAGGTAAGGAAGCAGTGAAGATGATTTTGGAACTAGGAGAATAGGTCCTGGTTCTTTTAGTTGGATGTAATATCTAGTTCTATTTCCTAGTTTTTTGTTTCCTTATCACTATGGAGTTTCCAGGTCTCTGAAAAACTTGGGGTTAGTCTTTTGATTATCTTTAATGGTGGTTTTAGGTCCATGTAAAACCTAATTTTGATACTTCTTTAAAGTAGGTTTTAGGTTTGGCCTGTGGACATTTTTGTTTTATCCTTCTCCCTTTGTTTCAGGGTTTTGGGGTCCCTTCAAAACCTATTTTTACCTTAATCTAAAATAAAGGAGGAACACTATACTAATGTGGAGATTGTAAATGGTAAGAACTTAAATTTGGGTAAGGTATGTAGTCATACTAAGAGGGAAGATTTCATTGAGTTATGTTCAAGTTTTGTAGATGTATTTACATGGAAGTATAGTGAACTCAAAGGATTTGATCCAATTCTATTTCAATACACCATTGAGTTAGAGGATGAAACTAAGATAGTATGATAAAGACAAAGGCGTATTAATCCAAAGCTAGAGCCTTTAATAAGAGTTGAGCTTCATAAGCTGATTAATTTAGCTATAATATTTCTTATTAAGCACTCAACTTGGGTGGAAAAGCTTATCCCAATATGCAATAAGAATGGTGATATGAGATTATGTGTTAACTTCCATGACTTGAACAAGGATTCTCTTAAAGACAACTATCCATTACCATCTATGGAATAGATCTTACAACTAGTTTCAAGTTTAGAAAGGTTTTCCTTGTTGGATGGCTATAATGGCTACAATTAGATTTTGGTCAAGGAAGAATACCAATTTAAGATAGCCTTCACCATCAATTGGGGGATATTTGCTTATAGAAAGATGACCTTTGGTTTATCCAATGCCAGAGCAACTTTTTAGAGAGCCATAGATATGGAATTTTAGGGAATCCTTAAAAAGTTTATACTTATTTATCTAGATGACATATCTATGTTCTCAAAGAGTGCAGATGAGCACATGGTTCATCTCAAGAAAGTGTTTGAAAATTTTATGCAATTTGGGATATCTCTAAATCCCAAAAAGTGTGTCTTCTCAATCCATGAAGGTAATATTCTCATACATGTGATTTACAAACATGGTATGAGTATATATCTTGATAGTATAGATTCAATTCTTGCACATTACCTGCCCAAGCACAAGAAGGCTTTACAAATATTATTAGGTAAAATAAATTTCATAAGAAGATATATCTCATATTTTACCACTTTATTTAAGCCACTCACAGCTATGCTAAAGAAGAATCAAAGTTTCATCTGGTTTAAGGAAGGAATAAAGAGCTTTAAAGAGATCAAGAAATCTATAACTAGTGTTCTTACACTCATAAACCTAGATTTCACAAAGGATCTAATTATATACACTCACACTAAATTGGACACCATTTCATGAATTCTTATGTAGTAGAACCATGAGTCATTAGAGTATCTAATAGCCTTATTTAGTTAGGGATTAGAAGAATATGAAACAAGGTACTATTTTGTTGAAAAGCACATACTTTTAGTTATATGGTATATCAAGAAGTTTAGATACTTATTGTCTAATAATAAGATACATCTAATGGTTACCCATCCAAGTATCAAAGAATTTATCTTGAACAAGTATATAAATGAGAAAAGATCTAGTTTGATAACCAAGATAATGGAGTATGATGTGGAGATCAAGGTCACAAAGTTGGTGAGAGGTAAGGGACTTTGTGAGCATCTAGCCTAAGACATGTAAGAGCTTGTTGGGGTGGTTATGGTGTGAAATGATGATGATGTTGTATCTAATCACACCTCATCTCCCAATTAGTTTAAATATATATTGATATATCTCCAAAATGGTATCTATCCCCCTCATTTAGGTTCCCCTCAAATAAGGTATTTTAGATTGTAGTCAATTCCATTTATTTTTGTTTATGATGTTTTGTATAAGAAATATATCAATGACATGCTACTAAGATGTATAGAGCTAGACCAAACACATAGATTTATTGAGAAATTTCATGATGGACATGATGGAGGGCACTATTCTACAAAAACCAAAACCCTTAAGATAAGGAGAGTAGGCTATTATTGGCCTATCCTATATAGTGATTATCATACATGGGTTAGGAAATTCAAACAATATGTTATTTTTATAGGGAAAGTAGAGCTTGCAACCTTAATCCTCCAAAAAATTGTAGTATATAAGCCATTTGTCCAATATGGATTGGAATTTATTAGTCTCATTAACCCCCCTTCAAGTGCAGGACATAAATGAATCCTAACTATTACAAATTACTTACAGATAGAAGCAATAGCATTGAAAGAAGCAAATTAAACTAATGTTCTAGATTTCTATGACGGTTTGTGTTGGGAGAATAAACCGGAAGCACACAATTTGATTACCAAACCAAGCAACTTAATATGCGGAAATTAACCAGATTCACCAAGTAACTAGAATTCAGAATAACACATGATATGAGAGACAATATACAAATTGTATTAACACTTTATACAGAAAAGAATACAATAAAGAAGATGCCACTTCTTCTCCACCACCTTACAGAGGTTTCCCACACCTCAAGTGAACAGTAAATCTTCTCCCCAAAGCTCTCCCTCTCACAGGTCCCAACACCCAACTCAAATACAGAGTTGGTGTTCACCTCCCGTGCTCCACACACACCACAAGTGCTCCACGCACTCCACAAGCACTCCACGTGCTCCACAAGTACTCAAGGTACTTCAAGTAGATCTCCCATGAATTTGCAACAACCTACAATTCAACAGACCATACTTATGGAAGGAACTCCCTTGCCTTCCTCTTGCTCTATCCGAGTACACACCTGTACTCCAAGTAGATCCTGCCTGATACTACTCCCTATTGTGTTGCTGTCTATATGACCTTGCACACCTGCAAATCAAACAACGGTTCTGCTCACCTGTGAACCTCGACCTTGCACACACATACACCTACAGATCAACGATCTTACTTACCATGTAGATCTCCTATATAGGCCATGCAACTGTGACCAAGATCTTACACTCCTGAAGAACCCAGCTGGCTCTCCAATCCAGCACCAACACACCTGGTACTGAGGCACTAGGAGGAATGCACCATTGCTCTACCTCACACACAGAAGGAGCTTATAATTATGCTCTCTTAGTCCCTAGCACACTTTTCCAATACAACCATGAGTCTATTATATAGATCTCATCCAAACAATAATTAGACATCTAATTACAATAATTAGATCCGCAGCTCTCAGTCTATAATTAGCCCTGATCATGCAAACACTTGGTTCGTTAGCTAACTGCCCGTAATAAATGCAGTCCGAACCACACAGGTGACCAACGCCAGTCCCTGTCTGCCTGGGGGTCGCCGACTCCAGCCGATCTCTGACCGACGTCGGTTGCCTTCCTGCCCTATCCTGCCGACGTCAGTTGGCCTGACCGACGCCAGTGTCTCTAACACTTAGCAACTCTCCTGTAACCTCCTCCGTGTCTGCATCAGTGAAGATTTTAGCTCCACAATCCTAACAATCTCCCACTTGGAGATAAACAGCTGTACTGTACCTGTACCTATACTCCGTCTAATCTATTTCCTGGTTTGTATCCCTCTTCAAGCTCCCACCTGAAGACAACCCACCACACATCCCGTGGTGTACCACCTGTCATCTGAGTAACCTGCCACATCCGAACCTACAACCCCTGTAGTGAAGTCCTGACCCTGCATAGCAACACCTGCTGTCGGTCCCTCTCAAAAAACCTAAGAACCCACTTCCCCGAATTGGCTCCTAACTCTGACAGCTCCCACTGCATGGGAATACTCAGGTCTATACCAGACCTCATGTGATTTCGGACACTGTACCTATCCAGCCCTTAGTGTGCTCTGGTTCTGCATCCCGAACCTCACCAACACCTGATTCACATCAGCTCCCACTCGAGACAAAATCAACCTATGATCTCCATGCCTCCCATGTCAAAGAATTACGCTGCTCCAAACTCCTCATGACATGCCACTAAACTAATCTTACCCTTAGCTCAGCAAAACCCTATATGTACAAACCTGCTAGCTAGCAAATATACCATCCACATACAGCAACAGAATGATGTTGCAATCACCATCCCCCTTGTAAGTCAAATCATAGTAGTTACCCTGACATTGACTGAAGCCATGCTCCGTCCTCCACCTGTCAAAACCTGTACCACTGTCCTGCAGCTCCACAAGACCATATAACCTGGTCTTTCATCTCACGTATCCGTTCTCTCTATTCTTCTAATAAGGTATCCATTCATCTCTGTGCTTTCATACCTACTGGCAACCCTACCAAAACACACCTATTTAGTTCTCCTCCAAGGAATCACATCCTCATCCATGCCAAGCTCACACCTGTTTCCTGGATACTTCCTGCTCTACAATTAGCAACATGTATAAAGAAGAGGAACAACAAATTTGAGGGCCTACTTATGCCTTCAGTCCTCCGTATGGGTGTTTGAGACTCCTTGACAACATGCTGTCCACCCAAAATTCGTTACAGTGACCGACCTCGGTCACTCCACAGTCTGCATCTGACCGACATCGGTTCCATGCGTCTGTACCTGACTACCAACCTGCCAGCGCTGGTGTCCCTGCTGCCAATGTCGATCCTCTGACCGACATCGGTCTTACCTTGCCCGACATCGCCGGCTTCGGTCTGCACATGACCGACATCAGCACCTGTCTGTTCGACGCCGGTTCCTCCTGACTGACATCGGTACCTGTGTTTGCCTGTGAGTGATGAATTTTTACCCACGAGCTTCTTTGAATCAAAACCCATGTCCAAACTACCCTGCTCAGAAGTATCCAGCCACATCCACTGGGTTCTGTCCGCCATCTCCTCCATAAACACCAAGGCTTTCCAGTTCTTAAGCTTGTCAAATATATCTATCTTCCACTTAAGAACATGCATCTCCTTCCTGCTCATGTGACCAAGCCTACGAAGCCACGTCTCCGCAACAAAAGAAGAATCAGTAATATAAACAAGTAGATAAAGGATACCTATTTTCTTACCACCAGCTAATTCAAGTGCATCCGCTGTGAGAGTTCTTGTGCATCTCTCATCACCCAATCTTTCTGAAGAAATTAGCCATATCTCCAAACCAGGGACCTGCATGACCTTCATCAACACCTGTGTGTTGGCCGCCTACAATTTCAGCTTCACTTCCCCTTTGCCAATTCTTTGGAAAGGCTTACCAGCTCCTCTACCTAGGGCTGCATGGAAAGAGGCAACCAAATCTTTTATCCAAGATTCAACTTTATCCAAGAAACCTCCAAGAACATCCTGTGCAATAACACCTGCAACATCTGCTTCTTCAGTTTCTTCATGTTGATCTGCTACCAACCAACAATAATCTTTTACCTGCTCTTTCTTTCCATAGGACCGTGAGTGACCATCTGTGCTTTTCAACTCCTCCATTCTTAGCTTACTTTGATCTGTTGTTGCTCTACTCCCACTCGATCAGAAACCCTTGAGAGTGCCCTGTAACCAAACACAAACCCTGCTTCCTCCAACCTTAGCTCTGATACCACTTGTTGGGAGAATAAACCAGAAGCACACAATTTGATTACCAAACCAAGCAACTTAATATGCGGAAATTAACCAGATTCACCAAGTAACTAGAATTCAGAATAACACATGATATGAGAGACAATACACAAATTGTATTAACACTTTATACAGAAAAGAATACAATAAAGAAGATGCCACTTCTTCTCCACCACCTTACAGAGGTTTCCCACACCTCAAGTGAACAGTAAATCTTCTCCCCAAAGCTCTCCCTCTCATAGGTCCCAAAACCCAACTCAAATACAGAGTTGGTGTTCACCTCCCATGCTCCACGCACACCACAAGTTCTCCACGCACTCCACAAGCACTCCACGTGCTCCACAAGTACTCAAGGTACTTCAAGTAGATCTCCCATGAATCTGCAACAACCTGCAATTCAAAAGACCATACTTATGGAAGGAACTCCCTTGCCTTCCTCTTGCTCTATCCGAGTACACACCTATACTCCAAGTAGATCCTGCCTGATACTACTCCCTATTGTGTTGCTGTCTATATGACCTTGCACACCTACAAATCAAACAACGGTTCTGCTCACCTGTGAACCTTGACCTTGCACACACATAAACCTGCAGATCAACGATCTTACTTACCATGTAGATCTCCTATATAGGCCATGCAACTGTGACCAAGATCCTACACTCCTGAAGAACCCAGCTGGCTCTCCAATCCAGCACCAACACACCTGGTACTAAGGCACTAGGAGGAATGCACCATTGCTCTACCTCACACACAGAAGGAGCTTATAATTATGCTCTCTTACTCCCTAGCACACTTTTCCAATACAACCATGAGTCTATTATATAGATCTCATCCAAACAATAATTAGATCCACAGCTCTCAGTCTATAATTAGCCCTGATCATGCAAACACTTGGTTCGTTAGCTAACTGCCCGTAATAAACGCAGTCCGAACCACACAGGCGACCGACGCCGGTCCCTGTCCACCTGGGGGTCACCGACGCCGGCCGATCTCTGACCGATGTCGGTTGCCTTCCTGCCCTATCCTGCCGACGTCGGTTGGCCTGACCGACGCCGGTGTCTCTGACACTTAGCAACTCTCCTGCAACCTCCTCTGTGTCTGCATCAGTGAAGCTTTTAGCTCCACAATCCTAACAGTTTGCTTACTATATTTAGAGTTCTTTCAATTCTTATTTTTAAAAATGATATAGATTTTGTGGGAGCTAGGATCATCCAATGTATAATTTAACATGGATTCCATCTCAGCACTTCATCAAATTACTATCCACAAGGTAATGGCCTTGCTAAGTCCATAAATAAGAACTTGTTGAAGATCATCAGAAAGAATATTGAAGATAATCAGAGGTCATGAAATATCAAGCTTAAGTAAAATTTCTGGGTTGATAGGATCACCTAAAAATATCAATAACCAACTCTCCATACAAGCTGGTATATGGTAAAGAAGCAAGAATGCCCATTTCTCTTGAATTTCTTACTTTAGAACTAATGCATCAACTTTAGTTGTTGGAAAGTGAGCCAATGGAAACTAGATATGCTGAGATTATGGAGCTACAGGAGGTTCAAAATCAATCCATGTTGGCCATCAAATCCCATCAAGCACAATTGAAGACATCCTTTGACAAAAGAGCTTCTTCAATAAGTTTTAATGAAGGAGATCTGGTCCTCAAGTGGGATGAAAATAGAGCTAAGCTAGGAAGGAATATAAATTTTGAATCTATTTGGGGTGGTCCATATAAAATCTCTAGTTACAAATCCCATAATGCCTTCCAACTTAAAAAATTGGATGGCAAGGAGCTTCCTACCTAGTTAATGGGATACATTTGAAACATTTCTATTAAGGAAGCTAAGTTTCCTATACATAATTAGTTACCTTGTTTTCCTCCAATGTTATTATAGAATATTAGTTTATTTATACTTTATTTCCAATAAGTGATTACACATTTTATTTGTTAGATTAGTCTCCCTAATTTGTGTGTTTCCTACCTTGGAGGAGTTGTATTGTTGTAAATCAAACGTTTCTTGAAGTCATAGAGAAGATTTGTCATTATTTATAAGTTTAAGAGTTTGTAAATGATCTAGTTCTCAAGCATAGAAAGAATGCTTCCTAGTTGAGTCACCAAAAATGTGTCTGTGACTTCTCATGACCAAGATATGGTATAACAAGGGTGAATAATTCATTTACAGACTCTTGAACTCATAATATTAGAGTGTATATTTAGAAATCTTAAGGGACCAAACCATCATGAAGGAATGAGCAAAACAAGTTGGTTGTGAATTTAATAATTAAACTTGAGAAGTATAATAGAACCAACTAATTACATGATTATGATTTAATTTTTCCTGAGATCATCCCCTCTAAATTTTTTATCTTGATGAGCTTTCTATCTCAAGATATAAGCATCTAAAGTTGAACTTTCAAAGGGTGATGTGTGCACAGACATCAAATTTGAGCCTTGTGAAATATCTATTTGAATTCAAATATTCAAAAAGTGAATATATAATGGTGCACATTCAATCATTCATAAAAAATCTAATGGAATGTAGTGATCAATGATGTCAGTAGGCCCAAATAGATCTATGATGTACATTTAATTATACAAAAGCAGATCAATAGTGAGTGGTAGGTCAAAAGATCAATGGATCCTAAAATAAAATACATAGGTCATAAGTGTCTTAAGAATGTTAAATTGGTATAATATATATGGCTTATGTTCATTTATATAGATAAATATTGATGGTTCATGAGAAAGTAGATCTAACAGTGCACATGCAAGTTGATTGATAGTCGATATTAAAAGTTTTAGTTAGGAGACTTTAATGGAGGTCGAATATAGTTTAGATTAAACTAAAATCAAATATTTCAAGGGGATGCCATGAAGGTAGACACATTGGACAATGGATTTTTCCACCCTGAATAGGTAAAATACATAAATATAAGATTGAATGTGATCTAGATAACTAGAAATAGACCTTATAAAGCTATCTAATGCCATTAAATCTCCACAAAACCTTTCAAAAATATTTAACACATAGGTTTGGTGTCTCATTTAGATTCAATAAAACCTATCCTATGGATCTGCATTTAAAATCATGAATATATAAAAACCAATAGGGTGATCATTTTTCATCCACAATATATCTATATTCAGGATTTAGAAGTAATGGTAGAATAGTGACTACGTAAGGAATGTCAAAAATAACATCCATGAGCAAGCTCATGTAACTACCTGATCACATGAAGAAAATCAAGAATGATTAAGGAAGATAGTTGGGTATTTAGTGTTTCATGGTCCTTAGGGACTTATTCAGGTTTGATTGATTATGACTCAACATCCTTGGATCAATGCCAATCGATCAAAAGTGGTTGAACTTCATTTATTGTTAGATATTTATCTAGTTCCCTCTCTCCCCCCCCTTATTTTATATATTCCATTTTATTTCTTATTGGAAAAGGATGAATCTTAGATACCTTTCTTAGAGATAGAGACTCTTATGCTTTGACTATGCCAAATTTGTACTTTAACACCTATTTGATGCAATAAAGATGGAATTCCTCCATTTGCAAGCTAAATTGAAGTGTGTCCTTTGAATTCATTGATGTGGTTAGGTAAATGTGTGCTTTCCTTGCCTTTTTATAAATTTTCTCACCTCCATAAAGTGTTTGATAGCTCTCATAGGTCACTTTAAGTGCATATATAGTCTGTCAATTAGTTTGGAAGTGGATAATTACCCTCTCATGCTAGATTAACAACTAGTTCTTGCCTTATAGTGAAATACTTATGTGGAAGCTGATCAAAGGGTGAATGAATTGATGTTTAATAGTCTTGATAGTGTCTCATAGTGTGTCTTATGTAGGAATAAGTGTTCAAAACATTGGTGCATCACCTCATTCACATGTTTTAATTAATTGTTTTCCTTTTCTCTCCCTTTTCCAAGTCAAAGGTTAGTGTAGGTGATATATCCAAAAGGAATCTAGCCTTCTCTAGAGGATCAAACTCACCATAGGACACCTATATCCTGAGGCTATTCCCATTTGTGTGGATTAGTGGGATGGAGATTGAATCACTCCCCCCATGGGTGCAAATTTAGACCACAACATTCCCCATGTTATTTTTCTCATTTGGATAGCCTATTTGTGTTTTAAAATTATATGGTTACCTTTCATATTTTTTGAGTTTTAAATGATGTTTTAATTTAATTATATGTTATTTTTAGGAATTAAAATCCTTCCTTATTTAGTTTAGATTATAACCTTCTAGATGTATTTTCTTAGTGAGCACCCCCTATCTAGTATTATGGCCATTTAAACCTCTTTTATATCAAATTTTATACCTTAAACCATGATGTGGTGATGCAGAATGTTAGGACTCTTAGGCTCAGGGGTGCATGTGACATATTTTTTGATGATGAAAAAATGATGGGAGGTTATCCCTCATTTAGTTGTCTTTGTAATTATGTTTGGAGTCCATGTGAATACAACTTAATCAACACTTTTTGTATATGATTGTAAAGAAATTTATTGGCCATTAAGAGCCATGATTATTGTATTTATTTCAGATGAAAATATGTATCTATTGAAAGAATTAGATTTTTAATAAGTGGTATTTTACTTTATTACTTGCATACCATTTATAGAGAGTGTATTTGATTAAGAAAGCAATGGAAATCATATTTTTGTGTAGAAATTTCAATTGTACATTCATTATATACATTTATAACTTTTTATTTTATATTTGGCTAAAAATTCTAGTTTTCCCTTCTATAAAATTGCTAAATACATTGATTAGCATGAATAAATATAAGGCTAGTTGAATTTAATTAATTTTCAAGCACTTAAAACATTTATAATTTATCCCAACTTCTGATGTAATTTAAATAAGGATTAACTAGGGATATAATGCAACTGATAGCATAATTTCATAGTTATGGGTGAATTATTATTAATTTTTGAAGTTTTTGGTGTAAAAATCCTTATATCTCCTTTATAAATTACCTTCACTTCATAAAATTTAAAGCATGTTAAAAGAGATGAAAAAATCCTCTAAACAAATTTGTTGAAAAATTATATATGTTATAATCCTGATGCAATTTATTTCATAAATTTTGGTTTAGCAGGTTTCAAGCTATGAATTTTTTAATCTAATTAGACTATAGGGTAATATTTTTTAAAATATAGGCCCTTTGGGAAGGGATTTCACCCTTTATTTAGGGTAGTCCATCTAAGTTGAGTAGTAGTATCCCATGGGAATGTGCAGTATTTTTTATAATCACCTAAAGGTTGGTTGACATAGTAGGTGGTTAGAAAACCATGTTTTTTCTTAAATGTTTCATGTGAATAGGTCTTAGGTTGGTAGTTAGTTGTATGACTCTGGTAGCCTAGTGATTACTAAAACTACTGGCCAATGAACTTGACCACATTAGTTAGGATAATTAACCAATGTGAAAATCATCTAAAAAAATCAAAATAATTTAGTTATTATTTTATTTAAAACTTTAATTTTATAAACTTTCAATCTAGTAACTAAATATTACAAAACCAAAACTACTTTGACCCTACATACTTGAATTTGTTCATTTGAAGGTAAAGACCTAGTCGTATTGATGTGGGATCGACTAAAAACTGGAAACCAATCCATTTTTTGTGATCTTTTATATGTTATAATTTTTGAGACATGGAGCTGTATATTTTTTTAGTTGTGACCCTTTTTACCTAGTTATGCCTTAGACCTCCTTTGTAACCTAGTAAAACATTTTTTCAGCATTCATTGAAAATACTCGATGGTTTAGAGGTGGGGAAACCAAAAATTAACTCCCTAATTATTTCATACGCTTCTGATTCAAAGAGGTTTTTAGACCTAAAACTTTATAGTTTCTAATTTGTCTTTGTTTTTACCTAGGGAGGATTGTTTGGGCCTTATTATCTATCATGGACTCATGGGAGCCTTAAAATGGATTGACGCAAAAGGAGACCCCTAATTTTTTTGATTCCCCTTTAGTTTGAGAAAAAAAATATATCTAAAATAAAAAAAATCTTAATTTTTATGTTGTGGTGGCCATTAATGGTTATGGAGGAGCTTGAAGCTCGTAGGACCTATTCAAAAATTATAGGAGACTAAGACCTATAATTTTTCCATAAAATTGGTAATCTCTAGGAAACATGCACATTCCTTACTATAATGATATTAAATTTAATCTAAAAAATATTATTTTCATCCAAACACTTAGAGACTCCATTAATGGTAATCATCTAGGGCCAAGGAAGGAGAGGAGGGATGACAATGGACAAGTCATCCTCCAACACCTCCTCATTACTTAAAAATTTATGTTTTTATGCTAAGATATTTAATTCAAGACCTTATGGAATCCATAAGGGTATTTATGTCACCTTTTAATCTAACCATATTTAATGGTTAAGATTAGTTTGATCTAATGTTAGAGATTGGTGACTCGAATCTCAATAAGGCTTAAAATGAGATATTTTAGGCACCTTATTAGTTCTCATAGGGAATAATAAATATTTGTTTTATCACATTCCCCAATTCAATTAAATGTGATATTATAACTTCATTTTATACTTAAGTGAGAACTGAGCCATGTGATTAGCTAGAATTTCTTGGAGCCATTCTTAAACTTTTTTGTGAGTTAGGGTGTCTCATTCGAGCAAGTGTTTATTCAAAACCACCTTTATTTCGTTGTGACTTACATTTACCCTTAGATATATGGTATATAATAATAATTATTATGGATTTTTAGGTTTGTGTTAAAACCTATAAGATAATTATAGAAAATGGGACCTATATGATTGTGTGGTGATATTGCATTCACTTGTGAATTGATTCCTTGTGTGAACATTTCATTTATGTAGAGTGAGATATAAATTATATATATGGATAATTTTTTGTAAAATAATTTGTGTAAACTTTTTGGCATGAAATTTTGGTTTCATAACATGGTTTATACACTGGGAGTTATGGGTAAACTATTACTTTTGTTGGTTTGATACTTCCTCTAAGATCTAATATTATCCCTTGATTATAGAGTATGGAACAAGGATAATTAAAGATTTAGGATGATTATTACATTTTGTATAATATATAACCACCACTATTTCCATAACCACCTCTTATTAAGAAAGGGTTGATAGATTTAGGACACTAGATATTTTAGGCCATGCATAAATACTTGGTGTTTTTTAAGAGAGATTACCAATAGTTTATGAGGTGTGTTAGGCTCAATTTATGATCGACTCAAATAAAAATATTATATTAAATAAATTAATAGGACAAAGGGAATATAATACACATGGGATGAATTTTCCGTCATTTTCAAGATTTTGTTGGGGATCCAAGGGCTAATAAATTTATAGAATGTTCATGTGGATGAGCAACAACTGTTACCACTAGAGGTTTAACTGATATTTTCTTACCTAAATTAAAGTTATCTAATGTTGTGAGATTATTGAAACCATATGTTTCCTTTCTTATTTCATAATATAAGGAAATTATAATCTATTTATTAGTGCATATTATATTAAAAACATAAAAGAGAGGGAAAAAGTAAGGTAGGAAAGGGATGATTTTTTTAACTGAGATTAGATATTATAATGATGAGAAATAGAAATCATGGATAGCTATAATTACATAATTGGGAATAAATTTTAGCTATTTTTCAACTTGGATAACCCAATTAACAAGACTTAAAATAAAATTATGAACATAAACTTCACAATCTCTATCAAAAGAAATAAAATTCACAAACCTATAGCTATTACACATAATAACTTAATGAAGGCTTAAAATTAAACATAATGAGAATTTATAATCAATCAAACTAGATAATTCACAATATTATTATATATTCACTTACAAAACTATCATTCAAATAACTTATTGATATGTACTACATTTATCAAATCAATTTTCTCTAGAAAAAAATCATGACAAAATAAAGGAGAATGGTAGGTTCGATCCTAACAATTTTCCAATAGAGTTTTAGTGAAAAAAATAGTATACCATTTACAATGGAAATAAATACTTCTTATATACAAAAGGCAATTAGACCTAATGCCTTGATGTAAGACTAAAATTTAATGGATTTATGCCCAAAATTAAAAATGGTAACTGATTATAGCTCAACTTTTTGAGATAATACATTAAGAAAGGATAAGAACAAGTCATGTCGCAATTCCTAAATTAAAACCACTTTTAATATGAAAGGGGATGTAATATACAATGCATTTTTATCTCCAATGATCCAACATTTACTAACTTTTAATTATTTTCCATAAATTAATTAGTGGTCTAAACAATAAAACATACCTCATTGTAAAAGGATACCAGTGATGGATCAACTAGTTTATGCTCTATTTTGTCTATTCCTAATTTTATGTGCTTATATTCAAGATAATAAATCTTATTTTAAATATATCCTTCTTTAGTAATTGTTAATAACCAGACATATAAATATTGGAATAATGGGTTATTCTAATCTATAAATAGGTACATCTCTTCCCTTTGATGAATTTATCGATGTCTCTGAGTAGTAGAGTAAAGTTATGTTGTGCACACTCTCCTTGATCATGTTTATCCCCTCCATATAATTTATGATATTATTTTGGCCATTTCTACCTTAATGATCAATTTACTTTCCTAATATTGGATCGTGATGACCACCCTATTTCATTACAAGCTCTTTTAGAAGTTGTGTGCTTTGATTGTGACTATTTGGTTCTTTTATTTCTTTAAATGTGGGACTTTGCTCCAAAATGATTCTTAATTTGACATTTTGATAATTCTTAAGATTTACCCTTTATTATTTATCTTGAAGCTTTCAGTACAAGCTCTTGATGAGTTATGGTATGATCATTTCTTAGATCTATATATTTATTGGATTTTGTGTCTTGATTGATCCTTGAGAAAGCTAGGGTTCACATGTTATGTTTATTAACATTAATTCATTTTTTTCCTTCCTAATTATTTTTTAAAATTGTAAATGAAATGAAACTATCATTTATTTATCATTTGGGTTTAGACCTTTCCATCAAATTTTACTTATGATTCATCTTTACAGGCTTTGGTGATCACAACATGTGTCAAAATCTCACTTTTGGGTAGGTCTTTTAGGATTAATTTCAATTAATTTATACATCATATAGACTATGAATCCTTGATATCCCTATATAATTTTAAAAATTCTTTTGCATTCTAGCTCATGTGATGGTCTCATGTGGCATTATCATAGAACTTAAGGTATTTAAGGATTTATTTTTGGTCTTATTTATTCTATTAATTGAGTCTCCAAGACTATGCCATGTGTCATCATCAAGGGACTTTGAGAGATCTCTCAATTGTTATTTATATACTTTTCCAACTAAAATTTAACTCCCCAAGATATGACCACATGTCATAATCTTAAAATTTTAGAGTTAATAAAAAATAGAACTATGCATTACCTTCATTGATTTCCAAATCCTTGAGATAATTCCACATGGCATGATATTGGGACTCAAAAGTCTTCAACACTTAGATATTTATACATTTTACTTTATTTACATTTTGGGGTGAGCTCTAAACTATTGATATTACAATAGAATATATTTGCATTAAATTTTCCATCAGAGGCCTATGTTGATTGAACTAACCCTTCAAATCATTAGAGATCTATCATAATTCCATGTGTCATCATCCTAGGCCTTTAGGACTTGGATATCATATGGAATATCTTTGACCTTCCACTCCCATACTCTTTAAAATCATGCCACATTTAATAATCTTAGACCTTCAAGATTTGGGATGAATATAGACTTTGGATTCACTTAGATCACCCAATCATCAACATGTGTATGGATTTGGAAGCTTGGGAGATCAAGACATTAAACTGTTGACTACCTCTCTTCAAGCTCTTAGTGATCGAGATATAACCATGTGTTGTAAGATCAAAAATTTAGGATCTAGAAGAATTCTTTGGATTATTCACTACCTTTGAAAACTTATGGCTCACTCAAGATTTTAGATTTATGGCATGCATTACAAATCTAGGAAGTCGATCCTATTAAGAATTTAGCTTTTACATTAGTGTGATTTTGAGTATTTATCAAGAGGTAAATAATAATTGGTAAATTAATTTGTTAGGTAGTAATCATATTTTTATAATAATATTAAAAACATAGGCTATTTGGTATATTATGGGGATACATGAGAAATATTAGTGGAGATTGTATCTCCCCAATTATAGGAAATAGTTTTCATATATAAACTTTGTATTCTCATATGATGAATGATGAGAATGTGAAAAATATAATATAGTTTTGTGTTGAAATATCTTTGTCATCTATGTATTGGATTATTTATTCAATTATGTTATTGTTTTAATCTTGAAAAAACTCTATATATTCCCATCATGTGACATCAGAGTAGGATATGATCGCATTCTTGTGAACAATGAGAGTCTTGATCTCTTATAGTTTCTATTTCATATTGGTTAAGGTATTTTATACAGTCACAAGATTTCATACTATTTTATAGCTTGATTATTTATTATCAAGCCAATGTTGAATGATTTTGATCATCATCATTATTAGAGTCCATTGGAGCACTCTCAATATTGTGTATAGATCTTATCTTCCATATACCATTAGAATATAAGAAGTATCAAATAAATTAAACATTAATGGTTAGTTGATGTTCTCAAATATATCACTCAACTTGTGTATAGATTTTATCATCACCATTCTAATGTGACTATTCTTCATATTTGGTAGCATTTGGATCTCACTTTCTACCATCTATTTGTTAATATGTATTACATACAAGATTATTGTTGATAAGCATCTACCATTACATCTCTATAAATTGTAGACACTTGGTGAACTAGTGTATTTTTCAGTCAAAATACTACTATGTGCCTATTTAATGAATATCCTATTCATAAACTGCACCCAACATGACTTCAATTTTTTTGTGCATCTGCCAACTATAATCACCATGTGAGGAAGATGAAAAGTGATAAAATTGAAATTTTGTGATCAATTGGAAAATATTTTGGAGCATATTCTTATATATCAGAGCCCAAAATTTCATTCCTTAATGATTTATGGGATCCAATCTCACCTATCATTAAAATATTCAATTTAGTTCTGGATCTACCACCATTTTGTGTTGTGTAGACCTACCTCATTGTCATTCCTTTAGGGTGAATTGGTTAGTATTTTTAAAGATGCATATTTAGTATTTATTTAATTATTTGAGTCTTATGATATTTAAGTATACTATATTTTTATTTTATATGTGTCTATATAACATCGAGTCACAGTCACATTATAGGTTCATTAAAGGTTAATACATTCATATTAGTTTTTCTAAGTCAAAAGTCCATAGTGTCATTAGTGAGTCATTAGTTTTGAGTTTTTTTTTTGTTTAAATGTTTTATCAATATAATTAATTACTTTTGTTAAATTGGAAGTTTCAATATAATTTTATAATTCATTCCTTTTTAATATAAAGTCTATTATTATTTTGAGTGTTTTTAAGTCAAAGGTTTTAAATATATACAAAAACCCAAAAGTGTTGAGATTAATGTATTTATAAAAAGAGTTTTTTTCATCAAATATTGATTTAGCGTCAAGTATATTGACAAAGTCAAAAGTTATTATCAAAAGAGTCAGTTTTAAAATGTGTCATTTCTTGTCAAAGAGTCAAACTATTTTTTAATGAGTCATTAGTGTCAAAAAGTCTAAAAAATAAAAATGTAAAAATAAAAACAATTTGCCTTATGGATGCATTTTTGAGTGACCCTGACATCCTGAGTCAAAACTTGTGTGGGGACTCTATTACCTTAAAAATCATGCACTTGAGCTTCAATGATAATTCATCAACTAAGTAATCATCTTCTTTAGCTAGAGGCTAGAGGATACATAAAGGAATGAGGTTTCTAGAGCCTCTCATAAATCACCAATGATGGGGCCCAAATTTTTTTGGTGATGTATACAGTATGGTGTTCTTTTTATAGTTTCTACTATGTGTTTTCAAAATAAAAACAAAAAAATATGATTGTTTAAGATGTGTGATTTTTATGAAAATTCTAAACATAATTCCCTGATGTGAAAACATTGTGAAAGGATAGAAAACACGAATGTAATTCAGTTCATGGATCTTGAAAGGGTTTTTGGTAGACCTAGAAAAACATAAGAGGTGAATAGTTGATGGGTCATATTCATGTCAAGGTTTGTGGTAAACCTGTAAAACCATGGGAGGAGTTATCATTTCTTTGTATCAAATCATGAGCCAAATAGGGCATGCTACAAGGGGTGATCATACTGCAGGTGAGAGTGTGAATGTTTTTTCACCATGTAAAAACTAAGGGGGGAATGTTAGGAATTTAAATTTTACATTAGTGTGAGTTTAAGTTTTTATCAAGAGGTAAATAGTAATTGGTAAATTAGTTTATTAGGTAGTTTTTAATATTATTACAATAATATTACAAGCATAGGTTATTTGGTATATTGTGGGGATACATGAGAGATATTGATGGAGATTATATCTCCCCAATTATAGGAAATAGTTTTCCTATATAAACATTATATTCTCGTATGATGAATGATCAAAATGTGAATAATATAATATATTTTTTGTGTTAAAATATCTCTATTGTTTATGTATTAGATTCTTTATTCTAATATGTTATTATTTTAATCCTGAAAAAAATCTATATATTCCCATCATATCCATGGGATAGACTTATCCATTTTTAAATTACCCTATAGACTCCAAATACTTGAGATTTTGATACCTAGCAAGGATTGATGGCTTGGAGTCTTTATAAGATCATTTTGAATAACAACAACACAAAAAATTACTTGAGCAAACCATTAGTGAGTTATTCAATGAAACCATTCTGAATAAAGCATTAGAAAACATGGAATTTAATATAATCAAAGGTCTAAAAAGGCATAAATAAACCCTAGTTTAAATGAAAACATGTATAAAAAACACCAATTTGAATTAAATAAATTTATTTTAAAAGATAAATGAATATGTTAAATTTATAATATGGCCACTTAAATAATAAGTTGAACTACACATGAATAAAATAAAGATCACAAATATTCAAATAACTCAATATAAAGTCCAAGGTTCAATAAGATTCAAAACATGAAATTGGCCCCTTTGAATTTAACCTTTTAAGGAAAGGTAATGTTTATGTTTAAATATTAAATGTATAAAATAGTCATTCAAATGGATAATGAACAAATTAGACCAAAACTTTAATATTAAATCCAAAAGTCTATCATAAAGAAAAATAATAATAAAATGAACATATGAAGCACCACTTTAGCTTGATACAAAAAAAATGTGGTTTAAATTTATAAATTGAATGAAATCCTTAACTCACTTTAATAAATACCTCAATATACTAATTATATGTTTAAACTCTAGACAAAGGGTTATTAATCATTATGATCAAATAGTCAAGTGAAGTTTGTTGGTTTGTGTATTATGCACACCAGGGAACCTTATGAGGTATCCTCTAAAATTTTAATATCTCAATGGAGGTAAAATCCATTCTAGGAAAAAAATTTAGGGTATTGGGTTTTATAGTAACCTTTGGTGGAATAGTGGTGAGCAAAATAGTTGCTAACCCTATATGGTTTAGATATTCATATGAATCTTAAATCCACTTAAGGTGTATGGAATGGTGATGGATTTATCCTAAGGTGGGAATGACTCAAAGAAAACAAAAATAGAGAAAAGGGTAAGACAAAAGAGAGAATATATAAATAAACACAAGAACTATAATAAGGACAATTACCAAGAACTAATGCTTGCAACTTGTTTCTTTAGTACACAAAACTTAAAAACATATTAAAGAAGTTTGAGGAATAAAATAAAATTAAATCCAAGTCATTATCTAAATATTTATACTATTAAGACTATTGTTGTATATCCTAATAAAATATTATAGTTATTAAATGGAAAACACCTTTGACTAGTTATTACTCAGTCTAAGGAGTTGCATCAAATGGTACTTCTACACAAATCTAAAGATTAGCCTAGAAAACCTATTACATGAAAGCAAAAATTATCAATCTAAAATTTCTTTTGCATATTATTAATTGATAGTATTTTAATAATTATCCATAAGATATATGAAATTTTTATAGCATATATCAAAGAGATATACTACTAGTTAGATCAAACAATAGGATCAATAAAATATAGAAACAAAATATACAGTCATGCAACACAAAGTTATAAAAAAACTTGAAGGATTTATTATCTATATTGAATGTCCAAAATTTTCTCCTCTTCTTAGAGTGAAGAAGATACATGTATATATAGGGTTGGGATGGGGACACCTCGTCTCTTAAAAAATTCCCAAAGTTACACCATTTTTAATATCCCATACACTAAGAGACATGTATGACATGAATAGACAAGATGAATAAAATGATTCATAAAATATAAAAAAATAATTAAAATAAAATTAGAGTTACAATCATATTAGGTAATGAAAAAATAAGTTTCCCATAAGGAGGCAACTATAGAAGATGAAACTTGCATGCTAGTAGTTTCTACCATTATAGCCAAAGTTGTAGGGATAATGTGCTTGACTGTGAAAACATAGGTGTAACTTAAATGGTATGTGGAGGTATGGAACTTGAAGATTCATGTTTATTTGCTTTCAAAGCCTCATAGTGATTATGTGCCACAATATATTAGAACCTAATAATGTCCATGTTCAATATATATGTCCTATAGACCTTATTAACTTCCACAATAGGCATCCATACTTGGCCTTAGGGGTTTTAAATTTCACTCAAAATATTTCTACCACTTTTACTTTCTTTCTTGTAAAATTGAGTTCTTGTCTAATTTCTTTCTATGTACATTTTTGAAGGATATACTTAAAATTGGTAGATGCTTATTATAGTAGACTATTAAAATTGGCCTTGGTAATCAAATTTCCTATAGATCCTATGAATTGAGATAATTTAAACTCATCCAAAATTTTCAAAACTTACTTTTCATGCTGTGATATTTTAGGGATCAAGATTTTCACACTTGACACCCCAAATATTTATTTCTAGGTTATGATAACCACCATGTTGAGTAAATTAGTAGATTAAAATGGTTTTATTAGTTCCAAATGGTAGTAGGACTTATTGGTTGTGTATGGGACCAGGAAGTTGAGCTTATTTTCACATTCTTTCCATGAATTTAATAATTTGGATGTTTCAATAAGATGATGAAACATTTCAACCTTCATTGTCCCAATAGTGTCCATAATTTTATATAGCTTAAGGGATAAATTTTTGAAATCATCTTAAATTTCCATGAGAACATACACAATTTATTATTACTCCCTTATTTGTTTTAGTTCCTATTACTATTATTCCTTAGCCTACTTTGTGCCTGTATTCAATTCACTTAGGGACTCATATTGAGCCCTTAGATATGTTGATAAGTCCTCATTATATGGATACTCTCATAGTTTTTGGCTCTTCTTCTTAGATAAGGAGAAGAAATCCTATATTTCCTCTAAATTTATGCTTTTGTTGGTCATCTTGTATTTTCCGCTTCTTGACCCTTTGCAAAGTTCCTATGGCATAGTCAATAATAGAAATCATCATGGGTAGCTCTATTATTACTAAGTTAGGTTTTTAAGAATCTTAGGCCTTAATATCCATATCCCAATATGGGATCACCAATTGTGTAGGATCAATTGCATGAGTTTCCTAGGTGGAAACTTCTAATAAAATATATTTTAAAGATTGATTCAATGCATCCACATGAAGTGGGGTTGGCAAGGAGGGTCAAATGATATTATGTCAGTCTATATCACTAATTTGTGGGATGGTATACACTATATAAACCACCTTCCTACTAGATATTTCATATGTTATAATTATGGTAGCTAGAGTGGTAGTAGATGATAACATGGGTAGACTCATTTGAATGGTTTGGACTGACCCTTATATAGTTGTAATTTTTTTGATAGGTTTATTGAAATGGACCTTCTTGGTCTTGGACAAAAAGGTTAATAGTAACTATATTAAAAATGGAAATACTATGAACTGTGGAAGGGACTGGAAGAGGAGAAATAATAGGAACCGAATATACTATAGGGGTTTTAGAAAAAAATGAGACTGGGGAAACAATAGGAATTAAAGAGACAACAATAGAAAATATAATTAAATAAATAATAATAATTTAAAGGAAAACAATAGAAACTAAAATACCTAATGATTTAGGACCCATTGTTGCCATTCTTTTTAATCATTGAAGGCTCAAGACCTTATAATTTTCTAACTCGTCCTCCTCATCTTTATCCTTGGGGTAATCAACCAAGGTAGAATGTTCACATTTTAGTGTTTCCCTAGTTTCTCTTGGGTTCTCAACTTAGTCTTCAATCCATAATTGTGTTGATGTATCTTAATGAGAACTTGTATGGGTCTTAACAAGTTGAGTATGACCCTTAGGATCCCTAGGCTTCCTCTTGTAATGTATCACTAGTTTTTACTTTGAAGGAGTAGCTTTATTAGGAAAAGGAGATAGAACCTTTATACCTATGATAAGAAGGGATTCACTTACATTAGGATGACTTTCATCCTCAAAGTTAGATTATCCATTATTTATTGGTTAATTTTATCCTTCCTAACTGCTAGTGGTAGTAGGGGTCTCTTCCACACTTGGCTCCTACTTAACATCCATCATCATGATTGGTGATGGTTGAGATGGCTCCCCTTGGACCCAAATCCATTAGAAGGGCCCTAAATACTAGTAGTATGTTGACAATG
Organism: Torreya grandis; assembly: GCA_037957365.1. NCBI lineage: Eukaryota > Viridiplantae > Streptophyta > Pinopsida > Cupressales > Taxaceae > Torreya > Torreya grandis. The sequence continues at coordinate 582,572 of JARHVA010002027.1, forward strand.
ATACACCTAGAGGTGGAATCATATTATGTGCTTCTTCAATGGTGAGGGAAGGATCACTCTATATAAATTTTAAGTGATTTTATACTAAATCAATCATATTTTCCCTCTCCATGAACTGACCATCATCCTTAGCATTTAAAAATATAAAATCATGTTCATACGTCTCATTTTGGTAGTAAAATTCAAGGTATTGGATATACTTTTAAATAAGGCCATGGGGATCCCAATACTTTTGGTATAATGAATACAATGGATATGAATCTCATATTCTCCCAACCTATCTAAAATGCCTCCTATTTATGTAGCACATATAGCCAATCATCAAAGAAGACCTTTGTAAATGGATGTTATGATTATTTTTCATATCTATTTCAATACTCCACCATATCTAATAAGCTATTTCTTATTTAACTAATTTGTCAAAACATACTTAGGCAGACATAAGGGTAACACCTTAGTCCCTGAGACCATGATTACTCTATAATTAGGGTATATCTAGTAATCTCCTCTTGGACCTAATGTTTTAATGATGGACTCAAATACTCAGATAAGGGGTTTCTTATGGATTACTTTCCATATTTATGGGTAAACATTTTTATCAATCTTAATAATGTTCCTTGTGTATGAGTAGATATGTAAAAAGGAAAAATAGTCAAATACCCTATTTTTAATTTAGTATGGGGTTTTAATCTAGAGTAATCCATTATGGATGTAGATAATCACCATAATAACATCTAATATGTATGACATCACAAAGAAGTTTCCTCCCATGGGTATCTTATCCTTCTTAAACATATATGCCATTAACCTAGTAATAATTATTCCCCCAAGGATAATCATCAATTCTGAGGACATTATCAAATCAAGGGGTGACACCCAATCTAATTGGATGCATCTGATGCTTGCACACCTAAAAAACCTATTGAGTAGGTCCATCCCAATTTAAATGCCCATTCTAAACTTTGTGATTGATAGAAGAGTGTTGAATCTGAGAATCACTATCTCACTTGGTATTATCCACTTTTTTAAAGCATTCTCCACTATGTTGGTTTTATTCTATAGTGTCAACCTAGGGACATAATATGTGATATCTAAAATATGGAGCTATATATATCTATGGAAGGCATCCATAAAAATTAAAAATATAACTATTTTGTTTTGAATATGATGAATAGAATGATCAAAGACCTTACCCACAAATAATAGGTCCTAGAGCAGATTGATACATGGTATTACTTCTAGTTTGGTATTTAAAAAATGGATATATTATCATTTTAATGGTATTAATTAAACTACCATTTAGTTCTACTCAATTATTAGGTTCTCCTCAATTGAGTGCACATCCACATTTTTAATCACATCTCATAGTGCCATGTAATTAACATCTTTGTCATTAAATAATACCACATAAAATATTGCATATGTGTACTATATGGAGTCTTGATGGAGAACTTGGATGGTGTAAAAACTCCCATGAACACCTTAGAAGATGAATCCATCTCACTATATGTTTTACCCAAGCAATTATGGTGAGAATTTAGTTAGTTAGTCTATATCTAGAAGTAGCTTTAAGTTAGACATAGGTAGCTATGGATTTGAGTTATCTCAAAGTGAAAGTTATCTTGAGTTCTTTGGAGATAAATAAAGTATAATTTCCCTTTGTAATTTTATCATATAGTTAATGATGGAGGTTTTAATTCTAGTTCATGCACCATTCATTTATAATGGCTGTAGGCTTGCTTTACTCATTTAATTCAAACTTTTCCACTTTAATTTAACAATTATTCCACATAAACTTTAAATAAATTTAGAGGAATTTCATGCTATCATATTTAGATAGGTGTCACTCTACCACTAATTTTACAAAGAAACCAGCTATACCACATGAAATTATCTCATAATTTGGGTGTTAGAACTTTTGTTGAAATCATTATTTTCAATTTTTATTGAATATAGAAGTTATAATGAACAAATTTTTTTTAAAAAATAGCCTATAAAGTTTTGGAAATCAATTTGAGCAACATTAATAAAATTTGTTATGAATAAATCTCATGATAAATAAAATTTATGACAACAAAATTCCCAATAACAAAAGTTGTGAAGAAAAAATATAAGGCTCAAAAATTATGAAGTGTAAAATATGTGAAGGCAAAAATATATGGAGATAAAATACATGAAGTCCCAAAATAAGCATTGAATAAAAGTTGTGAAGATCAAAATTTCTAAAGGCCCAAAAGTCTTAAAAATAAAAATTCCAAAGATAAAAGATTTGATGACCAAAATTTCTAAAGAAAAGAGTCATAAATAAAATATTTAGAGACCTAAAAGTTGTGAGTTATGTAAAATTCATTAATAGAAAAAGGTAAAAGACTTCTAAAGACCAAAATCATGACATGAAAAACCTTTGAAGTGCAAAATACACTAAGTTTGAAACTTAGGAATTTTAGTTTATAGTTTTTGTGAAAATTTGGAACACTTGTATCCATGCAAAACTCTTGAAAGCCATTAATATGTTATCCTAAATAAAACACATGGAAAAAACTTTGATAAACAGGAAAAAGTCAATTGTATTAACATAGAAGGGCACACTTAACAAAAATTAACAATATGAATAATAAGAATTTTAAAGCCTTATCTTTCCATATACACATATGAATGTCAATAAAAGAGATTCTCACAATAAAATTAGGTATTTTAAAAGTGTAATGGGTCCCTACTTGAATTTTTTTAAGAGTACGGTGTGTTGATTACAACAAAGATATGTTAAAATCATCAAAAACATTGGAAACATGAGTTAAAACCTAAAAATTAAAATGCTTTATTATAAAATTGAATAGCATTCATAAATAAAGTCATGAAAGTATGCATTAACATTAAAATAAAACAAATATGCTATAGAAAAAGTGTCTCCATATGAAAATTTTGAATATGGGGCATGTTGGACATAACATATGGTAACTTCTCTAGGGAGATTGTTGTTTAACATTTAGAACCTAGATGGTAAATCTTCACACCTGAACAACAACAAAAAAACTACATAAAAATTCTTAGACAAAACCAAAAATATGAAAGAACCAAAGTCTACTTCATGTGACATAATAATATCTAGATCTTCCTAATACCATTAGTGCATGTCGAAGTGATTAATTATTTTATAGAATTTGAATTCACATAAAGAAATTTAAACTTGTTTAAACTAATAAAAACCTTTTAGAAGGAAAATTTTGGATGCTTGGCTTGGGGAATGGCATGGGAGTTGCTCTAATACCGGTTAAGCATCTAGCCCTGATAGAGATACTTCTAATCCCACTCAAGGCCTTGATCCACTACCAACTAGATTAGAAAGCCTAAAATGGAGATTACCTAAATCACCCTTTCAAGGAAAGAATTTGGATTTTTAATGTTATAGTTTAATTTAATTTCAATTTCTTATTTTTTGTTTCATTGTTTAGTCCATTGAGGGTTGAGTATTAATACAAGGGTACAATGATAGAGTTATAAAATTCATGATTATTAAGACAAAGTTAAATCAATTTAGTATTTTAATTTTGATTTAGATGTGTATTAAGTTTAATTTGATGGATTTATTAATAATATGAAATGTATCTAAAATACACATATTCTATTTTAAATCACAATCCTTCAAAAATTTGAGAATGCACAAACAAAATTTCATTAATCTTTGCAAATGTTCAAAGATGATTAATCACCTTATAACTTATAAAATTAAATGATTCTCATACATTAATCAACCATTTGAGATTCTTATCCCATGATAGTGGAAGGACACAACATTAATTCAACATATAGTTGTCTAAAATTATGTTTTTTTCTTAAACTTGATTGCCATATAATACTGATTAGGATCAACTCTTAATTCTCTAGGACCAAAACATGAATAAAGTGTAATAAGGCAAGATATAAAATAATAATTCCAAGGGAGTACTTTATGAAAGATTTAACTCTCATCATAAAATAGCTAACCAACTCTAATCAATCTTGAAAACACAAGAAGACCAACAACAACTCCAACGAAACAAATAAACTTAAAAATTTAGTGCAAAACAATATAACAAGGAAAAGAAATAACAAGCAAATAAACCAAATAATATAAACACAAAACAATAGAAATCAAACTAAATTAATAAATTAACACAACTAAATATAAAAAAATAAGAAATTATATATAATATGTATATGTCGTTAACCTCTTTACATTCATTATGACATTGTATTTGATGAAACAATTGAGAAATAATGCTTCAAAAAATTTTCATTTAATGGTAGGGGCATGTCATTACCTTCAAGATCTTTTAGTCTAAATTAATTTTGTCCTAATAATTATGAAACTTGATAAGGCCAAATAAAAAGAGGACTAAACTTATAATGTTGACCCCTTTTCTCATGGTATTTTTCACATAATAAAACTAAGTATAAAATAGGAAAGCATTTCGATTGTGCTCTTTTCTCAAAAAATCTCTTCATAGCAGCCTAGGATGTCCTAAAACTTTGTAAGGATTCTAGATAAATTAGGTCTAATGGTCTATATTTACTTGTCTCATTGGATTCCATATAGTCATGAATTAACTAATATGTGTTGGTTTTTAGTGTCTTTGGAAATATTAGGTCCACACTATAAACTAGCCTAAAATTAAAACTCTTGAGAATCTACTTGTGTATTGTTTAAATAGATTACAAATCTTATTTGCGTATAAAAAGACAACTATGTGGATTATTTTCTACTTCTTTCTTAATGGTATTCAAAAAATTCTTGTTTGTAGATTCAACCAAATAATTACCCTATGTGTAATATATTGAGGATAAATTCAATGTATGTCCATTTTGATATGCCCACTTAATCAATTTAGCTAATTTAAAGGTAGGCCCACTATCACACATGAGTTTCATTGGGGTGCCAAATCTAGTTGTAATTTTTTACTCAATAAATTTAATCACTTCTTTAGTTGTACTATTCTTAGTTTCTTTTTCTTTATCCCATCATGTGTAATAGTCAGTGGATATAAAAATGAATTTATGACCAGCTAAAGAATCTAGATTTATAACTTTAATGAGTTATATACCCCATTGCACAAAATAATGCTCCTCAATCACTAGTTGAAGAGGAATGGTATCATGATTTTATCTCTTTTCAAATATTTGATAAAGATGACAAGACCTCAAATATGCATGAGGATATTTAAATAATGTTGATCAATAGTAACCAAATCTTAAGATTTTATATGTAATCATGTTACTAGAAGGATTACCACTACCTATTTTGTCATGGAAACAAATCATAGAATTTTGTGCTTCTTCTTCTATTAAACGTCTTAGGAAAATGCCTCATTATTTTTATGATACAATATGCCTTTATTAAGTATTAAATGAGAAAAATTTAATCTAAATGCTCTTTTTTGTGTTCTATCAAGGTTTGTCGATGAAATATCATATAATAAGTAATGAATGATTGAATCACACCATGGGTTATGTTTTATTTAAAACTAATTTACATTGACAAAACCTATACTAGGATAAACTTCAAAAATAAATAGTGATAAACCTTTCCCTTGAAACAACCTTACATGATTAACTTCCATGTCATATTCTTGAATCGTTGATACCCATCATCATCTTCTTTATCCAAACTCATTCGATCCTAGCATCAAATTGAAAATAGGATTAGGTAGCATAGAATGTAATGTTAAAATTTATTTATTGCCTTTACTCATACATAAGATTACCTATTTAAAATAGGTTACCTTATTTTATCCTCTTCCAAATAATTACTCATAAAATCTATAGGGTGTTCCTCATCTATATAATTATGTGTCAAGACTACTATAATTAAATAATCATAGCCAAATGAATAAGATAGAAGTATTTGGAATAATTTGGATTGACCAAAATAGGGGTTTGTACTATGATGTCATTTATTTATTGAAAGGATTTATTTGAATTAGGGTCCAATCTAATTTTGATACCTATTTTAACATAACATTCAAAAGTTTAACTACTTTTGTAAAACTAGAATGAACTTATGAACAAAATTTATCTTACCAAAAAAAGAGTCCAATTCTTTTTTATTATTTGTTAATTGAATTTTTAAAATGGAATTACTTGATTAAGGTCAATTGACATATCTTATTTTTTTATTACATGCCTAATGATCTTATCTTATATTTCATATAAAATACACTTTTTTAGATTGAATGAAATGCCAAATTTATAGCAACATTCAAAAATATTCTAGAAGTGTTTCAATTGGTTTGATTTGTGTTTAAAAATAAATTTTAAATAATCCATGTAAATAATAATGAACTTACCAATCATTCCATTGAATGAAATGTCCATAGCTATTTGGAATTTGGTGCCAACATTGATAAAACTATAATTCATCTTTTTATAAGTAAACATTCCCCATTTTGTGTAAATAGTTGTCTTAGATATGTCATTTTTGTCATCCAAATTTTGATTACAACCTAATAATCCATTTAAGAAATACATCATATTAGAACCACTGACTTCTTGAATGACTTCATCCAAAGATAGAAAAGGATAGTTATCCTTGTCTGAATCTTGATTTAAGTTTATGAAATCCACACATTGATGAATTTTCATGTTATTATTTCTTTTTATAATTAGGTTAGCCACCTAGGTTGAATGACACACTAGAAATATTGTGTCAAATGATAATAAATTTTGAACTTCCTTTTGGATAAGTGGCTCAATAACATGATTTAATGGTCTTTAGTGTTATCTAAATGGTCTTTGATTATGCTTCAAATGGATATTATGTGTCATGATGCTAGGATAAAACACCTTTAGGTCTCTATATGTCTAAATAATGACATATTTTTAAAAGATAAATTATGTTTTCATCCTTTCCACATCTTTGTCACTACATTTAGGTCCTCCATTGATGTTTTAAGGTTGATCAGGCATCCCCATGTTAAAAACTCACAATTTCATGATTGGAATGAATGAAATTTTAGAGTATAGTTATATATGTTTAAGTTGAATAATATTTCTAATGATAATAGTCCATTCAGAATATGAGTGTGTTTAAAGTTCAACATTCCATCAACATCACAATGTTGTTTTTTATCATTCCTTTCATCCTCATCAATCACCTACATATTGAAATATTTAGAATTACAAAAGAAATCTAAAATATTTTTATCATATTTAAACACTTGAAAATTATTTACATTATTAGTTATAAATGGACATGAAACTAATTCCATTTTTTTAAATTAGTACTGTCCAATGGCATGATTTAGCATTAGAAATGACTAGTTAATCTATCATGACATTGTCAGTTATAGGAATATAAATAATGTTAAAAGCATTGAATGACTCAATTTGATACCCAACTTGGTGTTTATACATTTTAAAATAATAGATATTACACTAAATCTTATTTCTTACTTGATTAATGAATAATTTAGATTTGTCATATAATTTCAATTGATGAAAATCATACCTAGTTGTAAATAATAATCTTAGAATTAAAGCTTCATAATCTTCCATGTTATGTGTACATGGGAGTTATAGTATATTTGATTCTACATACCTTTTATTAAATGGATCAATAAGTATAATAACTACTTTAGATCCTTATTTAGAACATGCTCCACCAAAATACAAAAATCACATAACTAAATTTTGATCTTAATCAAGTTTTTTCTTATTTTCTTATTTAATAATCAGAGTATATACACCTGTATTTATGGAAGTAAAATTGGCTTATTCATTGATAGAATTATACTATGTAATCATCCAATTCATAAATTTCTCTCTATCAATTTTGATCTTATTTACCACTCCTCTCCATGGAATCCACATATAGGAAACATTTGTTTCCATATAACCATTGAGTGATCTTGACCAATCCTTACTTAGTAGCATGCAATATGCTTCTAGGATTTCAACAACTTGTATGTATATGAATTATTTCACTCTTGGTTAAACTTGAAATTGCATATGGGAATTCAATAACTCTCCTAAAACTTTGAATTTATAATTGTCTAACTAAAATACCAATTTATCTGATTTTACAAGAACAAATCCTAAATTCTTAAAAATTCATATAGGCATAACATTAGTTGAGGAACTAGAGTGGATAGGGAAATTGTGTAGATTTTTACCAAATATTCAAATTATTAATAGAAAGGGTAGAAATTTAGTCCTTTTCTTATGTATTATAACATTGGTATTAGCATAAAATTTATGTTTGGCTTGACTAATCCTATCATTAAGAGATGTAAGAAGCAAATCCTTTTACTCAAATATTTGTGTCAATTCATGAAGAGTTATAATAGATTTTATTTTATTCATATCCTCCATAATTTTGTAAGGTATTTTTATAGTTTAGGGATGATTATCACCTAATATTAGTAGAGGTACATCATTCATAGATTTAGGATTAATAGCTGTAGAAGCATTTTTTATGAAGTTGAAGTACTCAAAGTCTGATATGCTCTACTCTTAAGAGTATGATTTCATCTCTAGTATTTTTGGAAAGCTCAGATGTCATTAAAATTCCCTTTAGGTTTTTTGTAATTTAAATTAGGAAAATCTAAAGTCTTTAAAACCATGGATGTATTAGGGGTTTTTGATGAACTAGGAACACTATCATGACTTGAAGTATTCTAGTCATTTGGGCTAACTTCATATTATTCCATTTCCTTTTGAATAATGTCAAATTATTTAAAAAAATCAACACAATCAAGTTACTCATATTGGGTTATGTTATGCACACAACACTAGCTAAGTAGGGAAATTTCCATGATATTGATCTTGGAAAATTAGTTGGATGATGACTCAACTTATTTACCAGCTTTATTAAAGGGCCTATAATTACATTGGTGAGTGAAAATTAGGGCAAAATTATCACTACTTGAGCTACCTACTTGTTTCTTCAAGTTTATAAAATCATTGATTAATCTTTGGACCATTCTTTGGATTACATCTAACTCAGTTTGATTGGGTATTGAGTTGAATTATATGTATTATTCATTGTATCTAAAACTAAGTATTTGTTGTAATATTGAGGCATATCTTCATTGCCAATATGATTTAGAAATCTTAGATCCTTATTAAAGACAACATATTGTAGATGGAAACAATTCATAATTGGAAAAGGTAGTGATAATGGAACATTTTGATTTTTAGGTAGGATTACATTTAACATTGACATGTTTAGGATAATGTTGGGAATGGTAAATAGCATTTGCCCTTATGGATTGAGTTTTTTGTCCACTTTTATTACTTCTTCATATGTAAGGGAAAAATCAATTACAATTAGATCTATACTTAAGAAATTGGTAGTCCAAGGGTCCAAAGCATTTTTGAACATTTTTAATGCTAATTGGGAATTTGGTCTATATAAATTTGTTACCCTATACAAATTTTGAAAACATGCATTAAAATTATGCATAGGTACACTAGGTTCCCTTATCATATAATAAAACTACAAGTATAAGATGTTTGGATCTAATACCTAACCAAACTAGGATAAAAGGTATTACTCAATTTATTCTACCATGTAATCAAATTATTGGGTAGGTTGAGAAACCAATCATAACCCTGATCAAGTAACATGAAAGGGAATGACCTATAGGCTACATATTATTTATAAACAATAAGAATCCTAAGGGATGTTTTATAATATTTAATGTGTTATTATATATTCCTTATATTTTTTTAAGTGAACTTTGGAAGATATAGCTAAGGGTTTCTAGGTAAATCATATACATCACCAAGAATGTTTATAGTTGATCTAACTAGCCAAACTGTAACCATTTAGATTGGTCTATTGGTGATAGATTAGGGGGGATGGTATGGTTAGGTAAAATAATATTATGTATCTACCTCCATTATATTTAATAGATCATTAATATTTAAGATGAGAAATAATTAATATTATATGACCAAACCTAACTCTAGATCACATGATCCTTGAAGAAGAATCTATAGTGAAAACCACCAATTTCTATTTGTGAAGGTTTTAATCACACAACATATGAAAATAATAAGGATCAATTAAAATACCAAAATTATATAATCAATGATAAGCTTAGAATATTCCTAGTTTTAAGATCATATGTTCAAGCCCTGAAATATTGCATTCATTCCCTCCTTCTAACACCAATTTCTATTAGACTCAATTTATGACCCACTGAAATAAAATTATTGGATTTACTAATTTAAGATGACAAAGGGATTATAAAACACATGGGATTAATGTCCCCTCATTTTTATGATTTTACTAGGGATCTAATGACTAAGAAATTTCTAGAATGTTTAGGTGGGTGAACAATAACTATTACAACTAGAGGTTCAATTGATCTTTTTACCTAAATTTATGTTGTCTAATTTTGTGGGATTATTTAAATCATAGGTTTACTATATTATTTCATAATATATGAAAATTACCATATAAAAATTAGGGCATATTATCATACAAAAAGTAAAAAGAGAGGGAAAGAGTAAAAAAGAAAAGAGAGGATTCTTTGATTAAGATCAAATATTATAGTGATCAAAAATAGAAAGCATGGCTAGTTTAAATTACATCACTCAATATAAATTTTAGCTATTTCATAAATTAAATAACCCAATTATCAAGACTCAAAGGAAAATTATGAACATATACTTCATAATATCTATCAAAAGAAAGCAAATACACAAGCATGTAGTTATTGCACACAATGACTTAATGAAAGCTTAAAGTAAACAAAATTAGAATTCATAATCAATCAAAATATTTTTTTCATAATATGATTTTATATTTACTTATAAAACCAACATTAAAAAAAAAATTAGCTTGTATTAATTTTATCAAATCAATATCTGCTGGTAGATAATCATGAAAAAATAAAGGATAATGGTAGGTTGAATCTTGGAATGATTACAATAGAGTTTTAGTGAAAAAATTAGTTTATCCTTTACAATTAAAATCACTAATTCTTATATAGGTAAGGTAATCAAACCCAATGCCTTGATTAAAAACTATATTTTAATGTCCTAATGCCCCAAATAAAAGATGGTAGATGATTACAACTGAACTTATTAAGATAACCCATCAAGAAAGGATAAAAATAAGTCATGACATAATTACCATATTATAATCACTTTTAGGATGAAATGGGATGAAAAATATAATTCATTTCAATCTCCAACAATATAACATTTACTAACTTTTAATTATTTTCCACAAACAGATCAGTGGTCCAAAAAAGAAAATCCACCTCATTGTAAAAGGATCCCAATGATGGATCAACTATCTCATGATCTATTTTATCTATTCCCAATTTTATGCACTTATCTTAAAGACAATAAACATTATTTTAAATGTATCCTTATTTACTAATTTTTTTATAAATAGGCATATTAATATTGGAATAATGGGTTATTCCAATCTATAAATAGGTGCATCTCCTCCTCTTGATGAATGTATCAATGTCTCTAAATAGTGGATTAAAATTATTCTTCACACACTGTCCATGATCTCATTTATCCCCTCCATCCAATTAATAGTATTTCTCTTGCCATAACTATGTTCATGCTCATTTTCCTTTCCTAATATTAGATCACAATGTCTACCCTATTTCATTAAAATCCTTTTTAGAATTTATATGTTTTTATTGTGAATATTTGATTATTTTATTTCTTTGAATGTGGGACTTCACTCCAAAATACTTATAAATTTGACATTTTAATCATTTTTAAGCTTTACCCTTTGTGCTTCATCCTCATGTTTTCAATACAAGCTCTTGATGGGTTATGTTTTGATAATTTTCAAGGTATATATCTTTATTAGATTATGTATATTTATTGATACTTTATAATTATAGGGTTTTCAAGTTATTATAATTAACTTTGATTCATTTTTTTCCTTCCTTCTTACTATTTGCAATTGTAAACATAATGAAACTATCATTTACTCATCATTCAGGTTAAGACCTTACTACCAATTTTTACTTATGATTCATGGATACATTCTTTGGTGATCATAAAATATATCAAAATTTCACTTTTGGTGAGGTATTTTTATCTTTATTTCAATTAATTTATACATCTCATAGACTATGAGTCCCTAATATCCCTATATACTTTAAAAAAGTATTTCACATTCTAGATCATTCAATGGTGCGATATGGAATCATCACAAAGCTTAAGGTATTCATGGATTCATTGTTGGGATTATTTATTCTACCATATAAGTCTATAATATTGTTCCATGTGGCATCATCATGATACTTTGGGAGATATATCAACTATTATGTATGTATTTTACCTTCCAAAATTTGAATCCCCAAGATGTGACCACATGTCACAATCTCAAAATTTTAGAGTAAAAATAGATTTGATTTGTAAATTTCCTTCCCTAATATATTAATCCATGATATCATGCCATGTGGTGTGATATAAATATTTAAAATTCTTCAAAACTTATCCATTTTTACATTCTACTTCTTTGCATTTTTGGGTGAGATCTGAAGCATTTATATTTCCACATGGCATCTTTATATTGAATCTTCCATTAGTGACTCATGATAATTAAAATAACCCTATAATTAATTATAGTTATTTAATGATTCCATGTGGCATCATATCTTACCTTTAGGCCTCGAAGCTTCTATGGACTGTATTCAACCTTCGATTCCCCTTCTCAATAAAACTATGCCACATGGCATGATCTTAGACCTTTGATACTTAGGTTGAATATAAACTTTGGATTCACTTAGATCACCCAATATATCAACATGTAGATGGTTTAATAAAAATTATGATATTATGACATTAAATTATTAGCCACCTCTCTTTGAGTTGTGGGTACCTAAGATGCAGACACATGTTACAATCTCAAAACTTCAGGATTCTGAGGACTTTTATGGACTGCTCACTACCTTCAAAAAGTTTTAGATTGATTAAAATTGTATATTTATGACATGAATAAAAAATATGTGAATTAGAGCCACAAGATATACTTATCCATATTTTAATGCCCTCATAGACTCCAAATACCTAATATTTTGATAGCTAGAAAGGCTTGATGACTTAGAGTCTTTAGAAAATCTCTATGAATAAAAACAAGGAAAAAATGACTCTATTAAACCATTAGTGATCTATTATATGAAACCATTCTAAATAAATCATTATAAAACACAATATATTATATAAGTAAAGGTCAAAAAGGCATAAATATATCTAATCTAAATAAACAAATTAGCTAAACAAACACTAATTTGAATGAATAAATTGATTTTTAAACATAATTGAATATTTGAAATTGATAATATGACTACTTAAATAATAATTTGAACTAAACATGATTAAATTAAATATAAAAAATATTTGAATATCTCAACATGAAGTCTAAGTTTCAATATGATAAAAAAATGAAATTGACCCTTTTTGATTTAACTTTTTAAGGAAAGGTCATGTTTATGTTTAAAGCTTAAATGTATAAAATAATCATTCAAATGGACAATGAAAAAATTATACCAATAATTTAAGATTTAAGATAAAAGTCTTTCTTAAATAAAAATAATAATAAAATGAACCTATGAGGCACCACTTTAGCTTGATCCTAAAATAAACATGGTTTAAATGTCTAAATTTAATGAAACACTTAACTCAATTTAAGAAAAACCTTAGTAGACCATTTATATATTTAAAACCTAGACAAAGGATTATTAATAATTATTATCAAATATTCAAGTGAAGATATGTCAAAAGCATTAACACATTGGACACATGAGTTCAAATATAAAAAATAAAATCCTTTCTTATCAACTTGAATAACATTCATAAATTAGGTCATGTAAGTATGCAAGAACATGAAAAAAAAACTATGCTATAATAAGAGGGTACATATATGGAAATTTTGAGTATAGAACATGTTGTAATGGGAAAGGTGATAAATGGCAATCCAATATCATTCAAGGGGTGAACATATATTTTTAGAGAGTGAGAAACATAGGTCCCATTGTCTTATTTAATAGAGAATAGAGAGAGATGGATAGAGGCTTAGGTCTTGTTTCCCTTTGTTCCAACATGTATAGGTACATAAATATGATTTTCACCTCAAATGATAGTACCGAGAGAGGTGAGACTAAGACCATCCTCCTAAACTTTGGGGATTTTTTTAAGGATTTCATTAGACTTTACCCACTAACATTTGATGTCACCCAAGAGGGTTTTATAGAAGAGGTTTGGTTAGATATCATGAGGGGGTGATTCACCATATATGAGTGTGACTCTAATGGGAATTATCATTTAGGTAATCACTTACTAATATATTAATTGAATATGTGGTGCAAAGGAGAGGATCCAAAGTACCATTTGACACTATTTTCCCTCAGTTGGGAAAATTTTGAGGATTTTTGTAAAGCTTGTTACTTATCTCCCAACTATGTTCAGAATACTATGGATGGGTTTAATTTTATATGACATGGAAGAATCATAGTGGCACAACATGAGTATCAATTTGTATACCTAGTACATTATGTTTGGGTCTAAATAAATGACACTATTTAGCTAAACATATTTATCATAGGCTTGAACATAGACCTAATTGGCATAATATACATTTTATCTCAACTAAATTTAGTATTTGCATTGGAGAAGAATGAATATATATGAAATGAGTGTCATGGGAAGAATAATGAGTCATGAGAGAAGTTATCAAGGAATTTATGGTCCCATATGATAATATATCACAAGGATTTAGCCCATACCTATGGGAGGTAAGTGACTTAGCCAATACACTCTAGGACTCCCTCATTAGTAGAAATAGAAACAAAAAAATAACCATATAGGCTACACTCAATTTAGGCCCAAGATAAACATGAACCATCAAGGACATAAAAATATTAGGTATTAGGATCAATAAGATACTAGACCTATACAAACTTATCAATCTACATAGGCATGACCTTTAGTGTCAATGAATATATTAGGTTAAAGGATAGTTGGAATCCAATCAAGGTGGGAACAAATTAGATGCTTTTACTTTAATTTTGTATCTCTTGATAATTATGCACATCATTTACCTAGAAGACCATCAGTTACATCTAGGTATAATTCTCTCATGTCAAAGTAGGCAATAGATGATGTGGGTTATGGCCATATGATGTATGAAGTGATGGGTAACCACCAAGTATAGAATTAGGTGACAGTCATCAAGGTTATATATTTAATTAATAAATATTCTATTATAGTGTTATTTTATTCTAGAGCTTAAAACTATTTTATTTCCCATTTAGTCATGGACCATTGTAGGTGGTATGATTTTATGAAACTTGAGAGTTGGGAGGTAGAATTAGCTACGATTGATAAGATGTTCATTATCTCTTTAATGAGTTGCTTCATCATGGATATAAGTGTTTTACATAGTACTATGGATTTATGCCTCATACCCTTGGGTAATTATCAATTTTCCATGGGTATGGATTATCTCATGGTTAATATAATCAATATGGACAACCAAAAAAGGTTATAGAGTGTGTCGATGACCTTAGGACTAACATGGTTATCAATTTGGTCAAGATCCCATTTACCTTGGCATTATTTCCATTATGAACCTCAAGAAAATATTTTGTAAGGGTTATAACATGTTTACTATCACAGTGAGTGATAGGTCAAAGGATATATAGAATCCTTCATTATATTATCATCCCATTATATAGTATTTTGTTTATATATTTCCATATGAGTTTCCAAGCATGCCTCAACAAAAAGATATTGATTTATAGATAGAATTGGTACTTAGGGTTGAGAATTTTACAAGAGCACCATATCAAATGACCACATTAGACTTATGTGAGCTCAATATGTAAAATTAGTAACTTTTGGAGAAGGGTATAATTCATCCTAGTGTTTATCCTTATGGAGTACAAGTTGTCTTCATGAGGAAGAAGAATAGATCCCTTTATTTTTGTGTTGATTATTTATAGCCAAACAAAGTAATAATAAGTAACCATTACCCATTTCCTAGGATTGATTATTTGTTTGATCATATTTAGGGATCAAAAGTTTTCTCCAAGATAGATCTAAAGTCTAGGTATCATCAGCTATGAATTACAGAGGATGTAATTCGAAAGACTGTGTTTGAAATGCAATATGGGCATTATGAGTTTACACGTGTAGCTTTTAATTAAAATAATACCCCATAGTTTGCATGAGCCTCATGAATAGAGTTTTATACACTTAGATAATTTCATATTGATTTTCCTTGATGATATATTTATATATTCATGTAATGATAAAGAAAACGAGGATCACTTGTAGCAGGTTTTATATTTTTTAAGAGAGAACCAATTATACAAAAAATTAGGGAAGTGTGCTTTTCTATAGTCATAAGTGTAGTGTCTTGGGCACATTATTTATATGGAGGGGATATTAATATACCCCTCTAATTTTCATTATATAATGGATTATTTGGCACCCATAAACATCATAGAGGTTCATAGCTTCATAAGTTTGGTAGGATACTATTGATACTTTGTTGATAACTTTTCTCCCATTGTGAACCCCATCACTTCACTTTAGAGGAAAGGGAAAAAGTTTTTATTAATAGAGGAGTGTGATGATTCATTTATTTTATTGAAAGAGTGTTTTGTTAATTCTCCTATATTATAAATACCTAGTCGTATGGATGAGTTATTCATTGATATAAATGCATCCCAAGCTAGGTTAGGGGACATACTCATGTAGAATGGTATAGCTATTACATATAAATCTTAGAAAAATGAATTACTAGTTTAAATACCCAACTCATAACCTTGATTTTATATCCATTATTCATATTTTTTTTATATGGAGATAATTTATTCTTAGTTTCTACTTTGTTCCAAAGATAAACCATGTGAGTTTGCAACACATTTTTAGTTAGCTTAAACTCAATGCTACTCATAAACATTGAATGGGTATTCTATACGATTATGAATATAAGATATTGTACATATATGGAAAGGATAATGTGGTCTTAGATAATTTAGGTATGATATTTTAGGAGTTGGTATCAATGATGTTACATAATGATTCACAGAGCCATATTTTTTAGTAACTTCTTAAGAATAATATATACCAAGAGGTATGAAAGATGCTAGTTAGGAAAAGTTTGAGGGTTATTCACTTGAGTCAAACAAAATTTTATAACATTGGGTACATATAAATATTCACACATTAGGTATATTTCATTATTTTTTTTTAAATTTCTCATAGAGCCCCTTATTAGGCACACCCCAGAGTGAAATATCATCAAACAAAAGTTGATATTTACATGTTTTGGTCAATAGGAAGTCAAGTTGGTCAATTTGGAGTGTGAGTATATGCATAAAGAGACATTTTTGGGTCCATGTTATGTATCTAAGGTCATTAAAAGTATTTAGGAGTCATAATATTAAGTATAGGAGTGTATGGAGTTTCCCTCCAAAATAAATAATTTGAATTTTTAAATATTATCAAAAGACAAAATGAACCCAAGTGTGTTAAAAAGGTGATTAGAAGGATATAAACTTTTTCAAAGTCTAAATAAGTCATATAAGTTGTAATTATAAGTCATGTATGTTAACTCATAAGAGAAAAGTCATCTTGTGGGTTGATTATCTCACCCATACGTTGGGTTCAAGAACAAGAAGTTAATTTGTAACTATTTTAAAAATCCTACGTTGAATAATACGAAGGGAGAGTCATTTTTGGTAGTTAGCTTAGTGTACGAGAATAGGGAAGAGATGCTGGTGATGCTCCAAGAAGGAGAAATAGGGAGCAAGAATGGAAGTTGTTCCACCTCTCACAGTATGGTCTACAATTTGTAATCAATAAAGATACAATTGAAATGAAGAGAAGAGGGATTATATATGTATTTGAATTGAAAGGATGTTTGTTTTTCTCATATGTAAAAAATGAATTTTCAAGGCCTTAGAGCTATATTATTTTTATTGATTTTAATTGAATTATAGTATTTAATTTTGGAAGTCATGGTAAACCTTTGAGTTTGTATCCAGCCATATGTGCAGGTGTATCTTTGCAAGATAGAAAGGGACTATAGTTAATAAAAAGGATTCTAGTATTAGATTTTAGTGTTTTTCATAAAATAATTTACTATGTTATAATACCTAACCATGTTAGAGTTCATATAGATATTTTTTTCACAATGCTAACACTCCATTGTGTAAAATACTCAAGAAGAAACTTTTTCTCATATGTAAGTCAAGGTGAGGTATGAAACTTATGACAAGGTTTCCAAGAACATAAGATAATGATATGTACTCAATAAAGTGTTTATGTTGGTTGGTATACAAGTTTATGTTGAACATATACTATAGGTAGAGATGATAAAAACCTTGTTGAAAGGGAGTGAATTCTAATTATTGTAGACAGACCCTGTATTCTTAGTTTAAACCATGTATGTAGGGTATTAGGAAGAGAATAGAATGCATGGAATTTTGTAATGTAGGTAAATTTGTGATGAATGTATATGGAGAATTAATGTTTTTATAGGAAAGTAAGGATCAATTCATTTTTGATAATTCTTTAGACAATAAACACAAACCTATCCTGACTACTCTATTCTCAGTCAAAAAGAACCTATTTCACAGTCTAGAGAAGTGCATTGAAGGAGAACCAATGTTGAGAGTGGGAACTCAAATTGATGTTTTTTTTATAGAAAGGGATAGGTATTTACATAGTCATAAATATATGAAACTTATGAGTTTTTTTCACAAATTTAGTTATACATTTAGAATGTGTGTTATACACTATTTACTTAGTCAAATTCACAAATAGAAGGATGTAGGAGCTATTAATGGTGTGTGAGGATTATGTAAAATATAATTTAGTTTAGTTGAATGAAAAGTATAATCAATAAGGGTATTAAATAGTTTAAAATCTAAATAAATCATGAAAGGATAGTTAAACTCCATACAAAGTCAAGTAAGCCTAGACCACTAAGTTTTCAAGGGTTGAAACAAGAAATGGATGAATTATGAATTATAGACAATTAGAAAAGATAGTTTATGTTATTATAAAACTTTTTCAAGTTATTTATCATTTTTATTCACTTTGAAACTCAATATTGAGGTTTTTATTGGCTCTTAGCTAGTCTATAGGCTAAAAAACACTAGTTTGAGGGTTTAGTGCATAAAATGAATTTCATCCATAAAATTTTGAATTTATGGTGGGATTTTTTTTAATAAACTAATAACTTTGTTTCAAAATTTTATGGGATATATAGTATGGATTTTGAGTAAAATGTTGTGCATGAGGGCTTGAAAGGTGTAGTGATGAAAGACCAAAGAAGGAAAAATGTAATAAGTTGTAGGTAAGAGTCAAATAAGGGTTGTATAAGTAGAATGGAGAAAAATGGTAGCCAAAAATGTCATTATTTTTTCTTAGTTGTTTTTACATGTATCCATCTAAGGAGGTTTGTCCATTTAGAGGGCTAATTAGGGAAGTGCTTAAAGAAACACGTACTTGATGTTTTAGGAGTTGTGTTAAGGAAAGGATTAAGGAGTTATATGTAATAAAAGGGTCATTTTAAATTTTATTATTTTCTTAAGAGGGTGGGTTAGTTGATCCCAAAAAGGATAAATACTCAAAAAAAAGGTTTCAAGCCTTGTTAAAGAGATTGTGGAAATTGTGTAAGGAATAAGAAGGATGAAGGTAGTTTGATGTTTTGTTGGGGATTGAAATAGGTATAAAAAGACATAGCCATTATATTTATGGTAAAATATTGACTAATTTATACTTATATCAAATATTGATAGTATAGACCAAAGGAAGAGTTACCTAGTGGAAGCTAATTGTCTAGTAAGTGAAACTATGGAGTATGGATTGAGGATGCGAGCCATATGATAGTTATAAAAAAATTAATATTTCATCCATATTAAAATTAATATAAACTAATCAAGGAGACTATAAATTAAAATAAATATAAGAGGAAATTATTGGTAAATAAGGATAATACATAACAAGAAAATCAAATGAGTGTGGTCAGTAAGGGATATGAACCAGATAATGATGAAAGATATGGATTACTCTAATTCTTCAAAAAAAATTGGTATTAGATATACTAAGGTATTCTTGGGTAGTAATTTTTTTTAATTACTTTATAATTTGTTGATTTGATATAAAGATAACATGTTATGAGTTGTGCACGAGAAGTTACTTGCAGTGTATTGAGGGAGAAGAGAAAGTGTAGGTCTGATATATTGAGGTTATAAAAGAGGAGAATAATATTGACATATTGAATAGATAAATCCCCAAAATTCCTTTGAGAAGGACAAAAACAAGTCAAGAGAAGACTAGAAGAGATAGAGGAAAAAGAGAGTATTGAAGCTTCAAGATAGAAGAGGAAGATAAGATACTCCAAAAGAGAGTTAAGAAAGTTAAGAGGAGATCCTAGAGAGAGGAATCAAGAAGAGTAAAGTAATACAATAGTTATAATAGGTAATATTTAAGGAATTTCTAAGAGGATGTCTAAATAGGCCTGTAAAAAACAAGAGAATGGAGGAGATGGATATAGAGAGGGAAATAGAGAACATAAGAAGAGAGTTAGGGAAGATATTTGAGAAGATAGATATCATGGTCAATCTCATGAGAGAACAATAAATACAATGGAATGGATAGAGTATGAGGAAAAATTTGAAGTGGCCAATATAGTCACTATTAAGAAGAAGAAGAAGAAGAAGGCACAGAAAATGTGTCTTAAGGAAAGAGAAGAAGATACAGAAAGCAGCCCAAAGAGGCAAGAGAAGAGAGATATTTCCAAGTGAGAAATAATAAAGATAAGAAGATATTTATCATTGAAGAGAAAAAGAGGGAGAAATAAGTGCCAAGGATAACACAAAATAATGGAGATGAAGAAAAGAAGATAAGATGGACAATTTCCATGCCAAGAATAATGAAAGAGACTATATGGTCTCTAGTTTAATATGCTAACATTGTTTTTGAGTTTGTGTATTTATGTATGAAGAAAAAGTTGATGAATCCAAGCATGAGGCCTCAAAGATGATGAAGAATAGGCCAATAACACTACCCATAAAATGGAAAGATATTGATCAAGAGAAAGAAATTCATGAAGAAGACAAAGTGTTGAACATTGAGAGTATTCCACAAGATGAAAATGAAGAGAAATAGGAGTTATATGATGCATTTCCATGTATAGAAGTTAAAACAAAGGGTATGGTATAACAAGAGGACACAAAATTCATACAAGATGGCATGGAGGTCATCCATGAAGGCATAAATGAAGAGATGAGCTTATATTAGTTGTCATTGGAGGTAACTGAGTGTTTTAATGTTTATTTTTATTTAATAAGTGAAGAGGAAAATAATTATATATAGGTTGAGGAAAAGAAGGATAGATTTCTTCCATCAAGAAAAGAGCAAGGGAATGGATATGTGTGGCCTAAATGTCTTAAACAAGTAGGTGAAGAGAAGAAAGAATAGATCCTTAAGTAAGAGGTCAAATAAAGTAAAATAATGAATGTAAATTTCACAAATATTGAAATAAAAGGAAATTTTCAAGGAACATAAGGTTGGTAAGATAGATGACCAAGGTATGAGGCATGAAAGAGATGAAAAGAGAGGTAAGTGACAGCCCAAGAAGATTCAAGTAATTAAATGGGTGGTAAAAATTAAGGAAAGATCACTATAATATCATATTACAATTGTGGTCAATGAAATAATTAAGAGTTATGAAGATGATAAGCTCATAAAGCAAATGGGAGAGTTAGTACAAGCAAATCAAGTCAAAAAAGTGAAGGTATAGCCATGTATGAAGTAAAATTAATGCATAAGAGAAGATAAGTATGTGAAAAATGTGTTTTCAATTGAGGTATATGATATTATTTTTTACTTTGACTCCAACAGTGAATACTTCTTGTACATAGAAACCATGGCATTGATGGATGAATGTATAGCTTGGTGAGGTGAGGGAGAAGTACCTAAAAGAGTGATTAATAAACATAATATATATAAAGATGATTTTTATATTAATATAAAAAATAATAGAGTCTAAATATAAGGAAAACAATAAGTTTACCAAATAGGAGAAGAGCAAAGTACACCAAAGTTTGATGAAGCAAATGAAGAGATTGATACATTCAAGTTGCAAGAGGAGTTGATAATATTGGAATACATGTTTAGTACAAAAAATGAGATGAAAATTGGTGAGTAAAAATAGATAAAAATAAAATATAAATTCCAATAAACATCAAGTAAGGATCAAAAAAGATAAGCACTAAGAGTTGTGCAAACAAAGAGGCAAACAAGTAAGCTAGTTGACAAGCGAATAGAGCATGAAGAATCAAACAAGGTAATATATTTAGTTTTTAAAGATATTTTTGAGTTTAAAACTATTATAAATTGATATATGAGGCCATATATTGTTCAATTCATGATGTACTATGGTGAGGATGAAAAGAACAAGAAATTACTCTTGCATAGTGAGCAAGGTGATGGGAAAGGCCTCAAAAAGTGAATAAGTTTGAAGAAGAGGCAGAATAAGAGAGTGTATATAGTCAAATTATTAAGGTTAAAATTTAATATATGAAAATATATCCTCATTAAGAAGTATAAATCAAGAACAAGAAGGAAAATCCACTAGACAAGCAATAAATAATTTAAAATAATGAAGGAAAAGGATAAGAAAGAAGCATAAGAAAGAGGAATAAATATAATTTGAATTAATATTATAATCATGGAGATAAAAATTAATTGGAAAAAATTTAATATGAATCACACAAGGAGATACAATCATATGAATACCTCATGGAGTGGGAAGATGCATGGAGACAAAGACTAGACAAAGCCACAAGGAGGAAGTGCAAGAGTTTGGCAAGGAAAAGGAAGAAATAAATTATGAACAATAACATGTTTCATATTAAGAACCCTAAAAATATCAATTATAAAGAAAGGAATAAATATATATGTTCAATTTTTTTCCCTCATATGGAGTATGATGCAGGAGCATCAAGAAAAAATTGATCTTTCTATGTTTTAGTCAATACGAAGTCAAGTTGGTCAAGTTGGAGTGTGATTATGTGCATAAAGAGACCTTTATAGGTCCATGTTATGTATATAAGGTCAATAAAATTCTCTAGGAGTCATAATATTAATTATAGGATAGTGTAAGGAGTTCTCCTCTAAAATCAAAAATTTGAATTTTTAAATATTGTCACAAGACAAAATTACCCCAACTGTGTTAAAAAAGGTGATTAGAAGGATAGAAGCTTTGTAAAATTATAAATATTTCATGTGAGGGGTAATTATAAGTCATGTATGTTAACTCATAAGATAAAATTCATGTTTTGGGTTGATCATCTCACCCATACATTGGGTTCAAGAACAAGAAGTGGATTTATAACTATTTTGAAAAGCCTACGCTAAATAATAGGAATGGAAAGTCATTTTTGGTAGTTATCTTAGTGTAAAATAATAGGTAAGAGGGGTTGGTGATTCTAAAAGAATGGAAAATAGGGAGAAAGAATGGAATTCTCTCCACCTCTCATAGTATGGTCTGAAATTTATAATCAATAAAGATACAATTGAAATGAAGAGAAGAGGGTTTCTATATGTATTTTAATTGAAATGGTGTTTGTTTTTCTCATATTTAAATAATGAATTTTAAAGGTCTTGGATATATATTATTTTTACTAATTTTGATTGAATTACAGGATTAAATGTTGGAAGGCATGGTAAATCTTTGATTTTGTATGCAACCATGTGTGTAAGTGTATCTTTACAAGACTGTAAATGGACTACATTCAATAAGAAGGATTTAAGTATTGGCCTTTAGTGGTTTTCATCAAAGTATTTATTGTGTTATAATACCTAACCATGTTAGATTTCATATAGATCTTTTTGTGATAAAGTTAGCACTCAATTGTGAAAAATATTTAGGAAGAAACTTCTACTCATATGTAATTTAAGGTGAGGTATGAAACTTATGACAAGGTTTTCAAGAACATAAGAGAAGGATATGTATTCAAGAAAGTGTTTTTTTTGGTTGGTATAAAATTTGATGTTGAACATACACTATATGTAGAGATGATAAAAACCTTGTTAAAAGGGAATGAATTCTAATTATTATAGATAGACACTATATTCTTAGTTTAAACCCTTTCTATAGGGTATTAGGAAGAGAAAAGAATGCATAGAAAGTTGTAATGAAAGTAAAGTGTGGATGAATGTATATGGAGAAGTAATTTTATTAAAGGAAAAGAAGGATCAATTCTTGATTGATAATTATTTAGACAAGAAACACATACCTACCATGCCTACTTTGTTCTCAGTCAAAAATAACATGTTTTACATAGTCTAGAGAAGTGCATTAAGGGGGAATCACTTTTGAGAGTGGTAAATAGAATTGGAGAGTTTTTTATATCAAGGGATAGGTATGGAAATATTCATAACTCTATGAAACTTTTGAGTTTTCTTCACAAACTCAATTATACATTTGGAATGTGTATTATCCCCTATTTACTTAGTCAAATTCATAAATAGAAGAATTTAGGATCTATTAATGGTGTGGGAGGATTATGTCCAATAGAATGCAGTTTGGGTGAATGTAAAGTAACATCAAGAAAGGTATTATGCAATTTAAAATCTAAATAAATCATGAAAGGTTAGTTAAACTCCATATATAGTCAAGTAAGCTAGCCTAAACCAGTGTGTTTTTAAGGTTTGAAACATGAAATGGATGAATTAAAAATTATAAACAATTGGAAAATATAGGTAATGTAATTACAAAAAAATTTCAAGTGATTTGGAATTTTTATCCATTTAAAAACTTAATATTGAGGTTTTTATAGGCTCTCTACCAGTTTATTGGCTAAAAACCACTATTTTAAGGGTTTAGTGCATAAAATGAATTCCATCTATCAATTTTTTATGAATTTTTTATTTTTGGTGGGTTTTGTGTCTAATAAATGAATCGCCTTATTTTATACTTATACAAGATAGATAATATGTATTTTGAGTAAAATTTTGTGCTTGAGGGCTTGAAAGGCATAGTGATGAAAGACCAAAGAAGTAAAAGTGAAATAAATAATAGGTAAGAGTAAAAGAAGGGTTGGATAAGAAAAATGGATAAGAATGGTAGCCAAAATTTTCATTAGTTTGGCTTATTTATCCACACATTGCTCCTTCTAAGGAGGTTTGTTCGTTTAGAGGGCTAATTAGGAGAAGGCTTAAAGAAGCAAGTGCTAGATGTTTTGGGAGTTATGTCAAGGAAAGGATGAAGGAGTTATATGTCCTAAATGGTTAATTTTAAATGTGATTATTTTCTTGAGATGGTGAGTTAGTTTCTCCTAATAAGGAGAAACTCTAAAAAAAAGGTTGCAAGCCTTGTCAAAGAGTTTGTGGAACTTGTGCAAGGAATAAGAAGGATGAAGGTAGTCAGATGTTTTGTTGGGAATTGAAATAGGTATAAAAATATATACCCATTATATTTATGGTAAAATATATAATAATTTATACTCATATCAAATATTGATAGTATAGACCAAAGGAAGAGTTACCTAGTGGAAGCTAATGAAAGTGAAAAGGTGAGTTTGTCTAGTAAGTGAAACTATGGGGTATGGATTGAGGGTGTGAACCATATGAAAATTATAAAAAAATTAATAATGTATCGATATTTAAAGTAAGATAAACTAATCAAGGAGACTATAAATCACATGAAATATAATAGGAAATTATTGGTAAGTAAGGACAATACAGAACAAGCAGAACAAATGAGTGTGGTCAGTATGGGATATGAACCAAATAATGATGCTAGAGGTGGATTATCTATAATTTATTTGCATCATTTCTCCAAGATAGATCTGAAGTTTAGGTATCATAAACTATGAATTATATAGGATGGCATTCAAAAAACTATGTTTAAAATGTAATATGGGCATTATGAGTTTACACTTGTAGCTTTTAATTCGATTAATGCCCCATAGTTTTCATGATCCTCATGAATATATTTTATGCACCTAATTAGACAATTTCATATTAATTTTACTTGATTATATCTTTATCTATTAATGTAATTATAAAGAGCATGAGGATAAATTGTATCAAGTTTTATATTTTTTGTGAGAGAACCAATTATACAAAAATTTGGGGAAGTGTGTTTTTCCATAGTTATAGGTGTAGTGTCTTGGGCACATTATTTATATGGAAGGGATATTAATATACCCCTCTACTATTCATTTTATAATGGAGTATTTATAACCCACAAGCATCATATAGGTTCATAGCTTCATAAGTTTGGTAGGATACTATTGATACTTTGTTGATAACTTTTCTCCCATTGTGAACCCCATCAATTCACTTTAGAGGAAAGGGAAAAAGTTTTTATTGATAGAGGAGTGTGATGAGGCATTTTATTTTTTAGAAGAGTGTTTTTATTAATTCTCATATATTATAAATACCTAATCCTATAGATGAGTGATTCATTTATATCAATGCATCCCATGCTAGATTAGGATCCATACTCATGAAGAATGGTATAGCTATTACATATGAGTTTTATAAAAATGAATTACTAGTTTAAATACCCAACTCATAACCTTGAATTTATATTCATTATTCATGATTATTTTATATGGATACACTTTATTCTTAGTTTTTTCTTTGTTCTAAAGATAAACCATGTGAGTGTGTAACACATTTTTAGTTAGCTTAACCTCAATGATTCTCATAAACATTTAATGGATATTATATACGAGTATGACTATATGATATTTTATATAAATGGAAAGGATAATGTGGTCATAGATACTTTGAATATGAAATTACATGATTTGGAATCAATGATGTTACATAATTATTCATGGAGCCATATTCTTGAGTAACTTCCTAAGAACAATCTATACCAAGAGGTATGAAAGATTTTAGTTTAAAATATGTCCCTAAAGGAAAAGTTTGAGGGTTATTCACTTAATTCAAACAAAATTTTATAAAATTGTGGACATATAAATATTCTCACATTATGTGGATTTCATGATTTTATTTTTTCTAAATCTCATCTAGCCCCTTATTAGGCATACCCTAGAGTGAATAAAATGTTTGTAGATTTTAGGTAGTTATATCATTAGGTTCATTTGTGTCATGAAATTAAATATTTTGTATTTATATTCCTTGAACATAAAAGGGTCAATGTCGAGCATGAACATTAAACAAGGTTATTATATACCCATGATATTTTGGAATGGAAATGAGACAACATTTCCATAGAATTCATTGTTGGATTACCTACCTCATCCTATCATCATGACATGATCATGGTGAATGTGGATAATTTGATTAACGTAGCTCATGTTTCTCCTAAAAATAATAATTAAAATGTAAATTTAATGGAAAGGGTATTATTGGATGATATTTTTTGACTTCATGGAATTCCTCATCAAATTATCCCGGATAAAAATCTTGTGTATACATCCTAGTTTTGGACTACTTTACATAAAGTAGTGGACAGTCAACTAAATTTCAGCACCTCTTACCATCCAAAGGCAGATGGATAGACTAAAACATATAATAAATTTTTATATTACATCATTCACATGTATGTCATGGATTAATAATATGACTAAGAGGACATAAAATACATTGTAGAGTTTGATTACAAAAATAAATACCAAAATTCAATCATTATGACACTCTTCAAGGCACTATATGGTAGAGCATGTAGGAACCCCCAAGTTGAAATCATATTTTGGATTTGATTGTGATTAATACTTTCATGTTGTAGGACATGGAGTGACATGTTCAAATTTTTCAACACCCCTAGGTTGTGAAATTTTGATAGAATAAATATGCAAATACAAAGAAGATTGATTGAAACTTCAGTGTTGATGACAATATTTTTCTTAGAGTGAGACTGAATAATATCCCTATCCATTATGAAAAATGTATTAAGTTGATATCTCATGATTTTTAGGCCATTTGAGATCTTGGAGACCATAAAACCTATAACTTATTATCTATCCTTTCCACCTAGCCTATCACATGTTCACAACACATTTCATGTTTTAGTTTTATGTTAGTATGTAATTAAAACTACCCATGTTATATATTATATGGCCTTACAAGACAAGATAGATGGATCTATATTTTTGGATCTCATGCTAATTATAAGACACAGGATGATGTCCATTCAAAGCAAAGAGTTAGACTAGGTCAAAATCTAGTGCAATAAATATGATTTTATTATAGCATCTTAGGAGGATCTAAATCATTTTAATATATATACATATTTGAGTGACTTATAGGAGAGAGTCTGAATAAATGGTAGGGCGTTGTGAAACCACTAATTTAAAATTTCTCACATTTTAAACATTTTGTGTTTTTCACATGTCCCATTTTGATGTGCCTTATGTATTTTGAGAAATTAGATATTATTAAGTCTTTGTGACTAAGACACATATTTTATATGTTTTGATATTTTATGTTTTGCTTATGTGAGGAAAATTATATACTTGGATTATATGATTATTATATATGCATTGTGGTTTTATTTTACTTAGAATATTTGATTGTTCATTATGATGCATATTGAATCAGTACCACTATAGCTATTATTATTGACCATGTATTTTAATTATTAATATATTTAGATGAGTGGTATTATTTTATTACCTTGCTATGTGATGCCTTGGATATGTCATGTGTTTGTTTTTTGGATTGAGATCACTTATATTTATTATATTATGTACCTTCAATTATCTATAGTAGGTAAATTTAACTGTGTAATGTTGTGCAGGTGATAGGAGAGGATAATAATGGAAATAAGAATATGATATGGATGATAACATCATGCATAGAGTATTGACACATCTAATTTACCCTACCATGATCCAAACTACTCCTTGTACACTTCTTGTGGACCTAGCTGAAATTGTAGATGTTTTTAACCCATTTAGCATTATTCCCCCCTTGGACACTATTCACCTTTTAATTTTTTTAATTTTAGGAGTTCTATTTATAGTTTTTATTTCATTATTAAACTATATTAAATCTACTTAAGTGTCCCCCTTATGACTTAAAACTCGGATGGGATGAGAGATTCAAAAGTTTAGAGTGTCATAAAGTAGGTTTTAGATATTTTAGGTTAATATTTTCACCCTTGAACCAATAATAAGGTAGGTGTGTCGTTCAAGGATACTTATAGGAATTTATAGTTATTCCTTGTTACATTTATTACTTGGGATAGTGATTCCATTTATGAGTTATAGTCTTTATTTCTTTCCCACATGGCATTGTTAGTGGAGTTATGGAAGGGAAAGACATTTTGACCATAATCCAAAGGATTATAATGGATATATATAACCTTAAAATTATATTATAGATAATTGATTTGTACCTATATGAGGAAGGAAATACTTCCTTGAGATATGTTTTACTCATTTTCAAAAATTGGAAAATTGGAGTGGAGAAGAGAATGAGAAAGAGAAGGGGGATCAAGAGTGAGAATGTAAAGGAGGAGATTACCCTTTAACAAAGATTTTTAAAAAGGTGTTATTAATTAGATTATAGAACAAACCAAGGAAGGATTCCATATCTATTTTAATTAATTTTGTTTTTATTTAAGTTATAATTCTTCATTCATTTGAATTTCCTCATTTTAAAGTGTTGTAGGGTCCCTTGGCTTACCCTATTTTGACCATTTATTGCCATGATTGTACATATGGCCATCATATTGGTTTTATTACCCACTTGGGCCTTGGACATGTTTAATCCCTCCTAATTTTATTTTCTATTTTAAAAATCCTTTTATTATTTAAAATTTATGTTTTTAGGCTAACCAAATGGGTGTGAAATTTTCCTTGCCTTATTGTGTTCTCATTCATAGTGGAAGTGGTGGTAGAGCTAGGTTCCCATGCTCTCTTCATGTGTTTATTTTTTATGTAGTGTTAGTGATGAAAGATACAAAATCACCATACCCTCTTCCATTTTATTTGGAATTTTGTAACTTGTGTATGCCCTCCCATGACTAAAAGATGGTAGAATAAGGGTGAGGAATCCCCCATGTTCTTCTCATTCGGTAGGGCTATTTGTGCTGAAAAATTGTATTGATACCTTATTACATTTTTAAAAAAAATTATGTTTCATTTACTTCTATTATGATTTTTTTAAATGGAATCACTTCTTGTGTAGTTTAGATTATAGCCTCCTAGATGCATTTTCCTAGTGATCATACCTTGTCTGGTCTTATGATCATCTAAACCTCCTTTGTATAAAGTTGTCTACCTTAAAAAATAACATGATGATGTGAAAAGTTTATATTATTAGTATTTGGGGTACATAGGTAATCTTCCTAATTATGGAAAAATGATGAGAGGTGAGTTGTCCTTTGATTGGCCTTGTGACTTTGGGTGGAGTCCATGTGAAGACAACTTGATCAACACTTTTAGTATATGATTTTTAATAAATTTATTTTTCATTGAGAGACATAATTATTATATTTATTTAAAATAAAAATATGTAAACATTATAATAAATAAATTTGTAATAAGTGTTTGCAATTAGTGTGGTGTTCATTTCTTACTTGCATACCCTCTTTAAAGAGTGTATCAAGTTATAAAATCAATGGAAATGATTTTTTTATTTACAAATTCCAATTTTATATTATGTGATGTTAATTTTTAAATTTGTATTTTATATTTGTCTAAAAATAATATTTTGCCTTTTATTAAATTATTAAATTCACTGATTATCAAGAATCCATTTAAGGTTAGTTGTATTAGATTATTTTTTAAGCACTTAAAACATTTCCAATTTCCACCAATTTCTAATGTAATATAAATTTAGATTAATCAATGATTAAATTAAACTAATGGAATAATTTTTTATATTTATGGGTCAATAATTTTTTTTTAAAAAGTTTATGGTTCAAAAACCCTTATATCTTCTTTATAAATTACCTTCCCTTCATAAAATGTTAAGCATGCTAAATGAGGTGGTAAATGCATCTAAACAATTTTAGTAGAAATTTATGTGATTTTTGAGCATGATACCATTAATTTTAATTTTTTTTAGAAGGTTTTAAGATATGAATTTTTTACTTTAATAAGCCTTTAGGGTTTTTTTTAAATATACAAGCTCTTTGGGAGGGTATTACACCCTTCTCATAGGGTCGACATCTAAGTTGAGTGGTGGTCCCCCATGGGATTCTATGTTTTTTAGTTTAATCTTGTAATTTATAGTCAACACAATTAATGGTTAGAAAACCATGGTTTTTCTTTTATTGTTCCATGTGAATAAGTCATGGGTTGGTACTTATCCACATGGATTTGGTAGCCTATCAGTTATCCTAAATTTTGGTCAACAACCTTGATCATGGTGGTTAGGATCAATAACCACTATGTAAACCATTTAAAAAAATAAAAAATAAAAAAATATTATTTTACTTAAAACTTTAAGTTTATAAATTTTTAAGCCCATAACTAAATATTAGAAAACTAGAATTATTTTGAGCTTGCATACCTAAATTTGTTCCTCTAAAAGGGAAAACCTGGTGGTCCAAAGGTGGGATGGCCCAAAATGTTACCTCCCTTAATTTTTTATGCTTCTCCACATGGTGTAATTTTTAAGACATGTAAATATACACTCATGATCATTTTTACCCATTTATGCCTTAGATATCCATTACAACCTAATACATTGGTTCTAAAACTATGATTGTGAAGACCAAGTGGTTTAGATGTGGGGGAACCCAAAATTAAAACCCCCACATAAATTTTCATCCCATTATGATTGGAAGTGTTTTCAAGACTTGAAACTTAATAGTTTCCACTTTGTGATTATTTTTTCCCAGGGAGGCCTTTTTGGGCCTTATTGGATATCACAGGATGTTGGGAGACACAAAATGGGTTAACCTAAAAGGGGATACCTAATTATTTTGATCGCCTATAATTATAAGACAAAATTAAAATATTAAATAAAAAAATCTCTAAATTTTTACCTTATGGCATCCATTAATGGTTGTGGAGGAGTATGAAGTTCCTAAGACATTAAAAAAACATAGGAGACTAAGCTATAAAAAATGGATAACTAAAGGAATCATCACACATATTTATATAATGTTATAAAATTTAAAGTGGAAAATATTAGTTTTAGCTAAAATCTTAGAGATTACATTAATAATAGTCATTTGGGGTTGAGGAAGGAGAGGAGGGATGACTATGGAAAAGTCATCCTCCAATACATCCTCCCTCATTAATTCTTTTTGTCAAAAAAATATTTGGATACATTATGAACTACATATAGTTATCTAGGTTGCCTTTTTATTTGACCATATTTGATGGCCAATAATGGTTTGATCCAATGGTGGAGATTAGTTTTTTTCAATCTAAAGAGGGATTAAAATACTATATAAGTCAAAGTTAATGGAAATTTTAACATGTGTGGTAAATTTATACATAAAAGGGAATATTTTTACAAAAATAATAATATATCTAATAACACAAACTCTAAAAATAATAAAGGGAAGAAATGTTCTAATCATAATCAATATAAATATCAAAACTAGAATCAAAATGACATTCATGACCATAATATAACATTATTATATTGTATACTGACTTATTTGCTTCTAATGAAAATGAATGGATTTTAGATAGTGGTTCATCACACCAAATTTAATTTTTATTAAATATTTTATCTAACACTAAATATATATCTGAAAGTATTTATTTAGGTGATAATTCATTTGTATAAGCTACTAGACAAGGAAAATCTAAATTAATAAATGTATTCCTAAATAATGTTTTCTTTGTTCCTAAACTTAAGAAAAAATTTATTATCTTGTTCTCAACTTAAAAATGATAATTTTATAGTAATTTTTATTAAGTATAAATGGTGTATTAAGAATCAATTTGGTTATTTGGTTATTTTATTATTGAAGGAATTTAAAAGGATGGAATTTTATCTATATTTTTTTCTTCTCCATGTTTTATTTCATCAAAAATTAGAAATAAATCTTAAATTAGGAATGAAAGACTAGGTCATGTTAATTTTATAATTTTATATTATATGTATCATCATGATATTTTAGTTGGTATTCTCATTATTATTCTCATTAAATGTGTGAGAGTTACTTATGTGATAACCATCACACTAAACCCTTTCACAAAAATCATGATGCTAACTCCTCTCATCCCTTATAACTTATTCATAATGATGTCAGAGGACCTACTAAAGTGTCTTATCTTAATGGTTATTTGTATAGTTTTAATTTAATTTATAATTAATCTAGGATGATCTAGTCTATTATATTAATAATAAATCTTATGTGTTATGTAAATTCAAAGAATTTATAGCTTTAGTTCAAAATTCATCTAACTTTTCTATTAAGAGATTAAGAACCAATAATGGAGGTGAATATATTAATAAATAATTTGATCTATTTTAAATTAATTATGGTATAAAAATAGAGTTAATAACTCCCTATTACTTATACAAAAATAGAATTATTGAAAGGAAAAACCAAACCATCCTAAAAAGGGCTACAACAATGTTTCATTGTACAAATGTTCCTAAATTATTGTGGGCTAAAGCCATGAATATTATTATACACATTATAAATAGAATCCCTATTAAATATTTGCATCTTTATACACACTTATAAATTTTATCTAATAATAAACTAAGTTTTTCTCACCTTAGAATATTTGGTATTCCTCTTTCCATATTTATTCCTAAAGCAAAAAAAAAAAAAAGAGAAACTTGATCCTACCTCATATTCTTGCATTTTATTAGGTTATGGTGTAAATACTAAAGGATTAAGAGTTTATGATCTATATAAATTAAAAATCATTAATAATAATAATTTCAAAATAATTTGGAAATCCTTTTGTGAGCCTTATGTGGAACCCCCTCAAATTAATTCTTTTGATGATCATGTCTCTTTTGTTACTCCTTATGAATAAGTTGTTGCCTTAAATGAAGTTGATATAATTTTTATAACTTAGAGACTATGAAAAAATTAATCCATTAGTGTTAAAACTAAAATAGCTAAATGGGTTGAATCCCTAATTCATTAATTTAATCTTGATAATATTAATAAACTAACTAGGTGTCAACACACTTATCATGCTTTGATGGCATTATATGAATGTGAACCTAAATCTTTTGAGGAAGCTATTCAAGATAATAGATGGAAAGTTTCTATACAAGATAAATATAAATCCCTAATTAAAAAATAGACTTGGGATCTTTTCTAGACTTCACCTAAAAGGCATATTTTTAGTTTTAGGTGGATTTATAAAATTAAATATAATTCAATTCATAAAATTGACTAATTAAAAGTTAGATTAGTTTCTTGTGGTTTTATTTAGAAGCCTAAGATTTAATATGTTGAACTATTTTCTCCCATATAAAAATATGAGTAATGTTAGACTACTTATTACCTTTATAGCTCATAATGATTGGATTATAAAACAAATAGATGTAAAAAAATGTCTTCATAAATGGTGATCTATAAGAATAAATCTACATGTATCAACCTACAGGTTTCACTAAACCTAAAAAATAACATTATGTTTGTAATTTAAATAAATCTCTTTATAGTTTAAAACAAGATCCTCAATCATGGTATTATAAAATAACTAGTAAATTTTGGAATTAAGTTTTTTTTAACTATTATTATGATAATATTCTCTTTGTAAAAGTTGAAAATAATCATTTTATATTGATTATATTATATGTTGATGATATTATTATTATTGGAGATAAAATTATAGTAATTATTAAATATAAAGATAATAAGTTAATCTTTTGAAATCACTAACCAAGGCATTATTCATCACTTTCTAATAATGGTTATATTTTAGGATGAAAATTCAATTATTGTATCTCAATCTCAATGACACATAACTTGCTTATTAAGTTTAATATGCTTGATTGTAAACATAGATATAACCCTATTTAAGTTGGTGTTAAACTTGATACAAAAGATTATTGTGATATATATAACCTCACTCTATACAAAAATTTATTTGGTAGTTTGATTTATTTAATATTCATAGGCTAGATATTTTATTTAATATAGGTGTTACTTCTAGATTTATGTAGGATCCATACTTAGATCATAGAAAATTAGCAAAAAGGATACTTCAGTATATCAAAGGAACTATATATTTTGGTTTATATCATTCTTCCATTGATATTTATAATTTATATGGTTATTATTATATTGACCATGTTAGTGATATTATAGATCACAAATATACTTCTAGATATGTGTCAAATTTTGGTGTAGGTGTTATCATTTAGATTAAAAAAACAGATTGTTTTTATCTCTTCTACAAAACTAGAGTATAGAAGTTATATGGAATATACTAAATAATACATGTGGTGACAAAGTTATTAGAATAACTGAATTTGAATATTTCTTAGAGTACCACCCTTATTTTTGATAATCAAAGTTATATAGCTTTGGATAAAAATCTAGTATAGTACCAAATAACTAAGCATAATAAAGTTCACACACATTTTAACTGAGAGAAGGTCCTTAATAATGATATTTCTCTATAGTTTTGTCCTACAAATGAAAAAGTGGTAGATATATTCATAAAAGCACTTAGTGATACCAAGTTTTACAAGTTTTATATAATTTTGGGCCTCTCAGAGTTACCATTGAGGGGGAGTGTACATGAAAATGTCACTTCTTAATGGCCATGCTTTTCTTTCTTCTTCTATATAATTCCCAAATTTTAAAAGCATTGTAATAAGTAACTTTATGTGATTTTATTAAACTTCAATATATGTGATTTTAAAGTGTACCCAATACTTAAAATCATATCTTGTAACAGAGTTCTTTATATTATAAAAAGCTCCAAAATGCTTGGTTGATTATTCATGAAAAACTATGAGATGTAGTCTCATGATCGTGCTAGCCTAAACTTACTCTAAGTAGTTTATGTATTATACTTCATTTTGTTTCAAAAGGTGATATTGGCATGATGAAAGATTTTAAATCCTTCAAATGTTACATTCACCCTAAACTCATCATAAATGGTTTATGAATTATAATTCATTTTGTATAAAGGTGGTTATAAAATGTATCCCCACCTAACATTAAGGGGAAGTGTTGGGAAAATTGATGTTATTTGGTATATGACATTCAATTAATACATTAATAATAAGTTACGTAGGGAAATTATTAATAATATATTTTATTATTTAATCTATGTAGGGTAATACTTATGTTAATAAATAATAAAATATAAGGTTATAAAAATTACCATTGTGAATTGGGTGAGAGGTTGAAATTGTTGATTACAATAGTTCACTCCACTTATAAATTATTTTACATGGTAAAATCATAGTGAATTATAATACACATTCAATATTACAATCATTAAAATGTTTGAAATATTCAAATATTGGTTCTATAAATGATATTATTTAAGATATGAGAGAGAAATATTGATTATATTAGGTAAAATTATTTCTAAAATAATGAATAATCATTGTGGTTTTTTTAACTCCTTTTGAGGTTTTCCAACATATATCTCATGTTGTGAATTTGTGTTTTTTAACACCATTCTGCATATCTAAATCATGTACCTATGTATATACATATTTTAGGAGCCTTTTGCGGTCTTATGGGGACTAATCGATATTTGTTTTAACACTTTTTCCTAATTCAAGTCAACATGAGATTAAAACTTCATTTTGACTTAAGTGAGAATAGAGCCATGTGATTTGTTAGAATCATTCTTAACCCTCCTTAAACTCTATTGTGAGTTAGGATGTCTCATTCAAGAAAGTAGTTTTTAAAACCTACCTCGATTTAGTTGTGTGTTCCATTTTTTCCATATTATCATGGGCTGAACTAGGAAAACTTAGAGAGTTGTAGGCCTGTGAAAAATCCTATATAATGATTAGAAAAAGTGGGACATTCATGATTATGTGGTGACCATGTGTCCACTTATGCATTACATTTTTCTACCTGGTAAATTTATTTATATAGAGTATGAGTTGTACATTCTCTCTCTCTCTCTCTATATATATATATATATATATATATATATATATATATATATATATCAAAGCATAGTTTATATGTTGGCATAGTTCACATATAATGGAATATTTAGTTAAAAATAAAAATTATACTCACCAAATCTTAATTCCTATCCCATGTTAATGAAATTTGAGAGATAGAGTTTGTCACTAAGGCAAAAATGTTTGTTAGATATTTAGTGATTTGTTTCATCCTAGATCTATGTGTTTTCCCTACTACTATGAATTTACACATCATACCCATTGGAATTTATGGAGTTATCTTGGGTATGGATTAGATCATAGATCAGATATCTAGTATGAACTACAATAAATTGGTTATTAAGTGGGTTGATGACCTTAGGACTAATATATATATCTTAGAATTCTAGAGACCTATTTTCCTTTGCATGATTTCTAT